>JAFJYH010000187.1:0-90273 GCA_017365405.1 Cadophora malorum | reverse complement strand
AAAGTATCTTCATACCATACTTAGTAACTTGCAACGGTTATCCGTCTTGATCAGTGACAGCGTCCCTACCTACCAACCAACCTACCTTCGCACTCTCGAGCAACACCAGCCCGACCGTACGTTACATTTAAATATAAGATAAAAGTAATATTTGATTTTATCTTATTGATAACATTATTAACAAATCTTATTTAAGATCTTAATGTTTATCCATTCCTCTTTACACCAAAGGTAATAAACCATTTCTATATTCATAAGTGAAGCATGAAAGTCTTTAACTTTTTGCTAATTCATTAGATGAATTAATTATATGTAAGTAGCTATAGCTAACCTCTCGACATATTTTTAAGTTATTTATCTTTACAATAAAATATTTACATATTCCTGCTTAGCGTTGTTAAGATTATAATCAAAATTAAAGCTTTATTTAGATAAAGAAAGCGAAGATTATAAAAAAGATTGCTAAGTATTTGATGATTCCAAAAGGCGATATTCTGATTCATAAAAGAATAAGACATGTGGTTCTGCAAAAGCAAAGAAATTAATAACAAAAGCTGGAAATTTAATAAGCGGCATATCAGCTTTTCAATTAGCTCTCTTAACTCGAAAGTTAATAATAGCCGCTTAATGCTATTTCTTGATATTATCAGATTGCTAAAAGTAATTCTATGCCGTAAACCGCGCCTTAAGATCAAAATTTTGTATTAAAAACAAAGACTTGTAAAAAAAGAAATTACTTGAATTAGGAGCATCACTATTAGCGTAAGAAGCAAGTGATTTTATACTTCTTCCCTTATAACAAGGAGTATTATTTTTTTACTTAATCGGAAGCTATTTATTAAAATTCTTTTTAATAAAGCGAGTCTATTTTGCGGCTTGAATTTTACTTTTGCATTTTATATATCGTGCTAACGTTTTATTACTGTTTTAAAAATCAACAATTAGCTTTTTTTTATTACAATAAATGCAATAAACAAGCACATTTATTACTAACATTAAAAATGCAAATATTCAAATAATACATAAATTATCAAGAAGCAAATGTTAATAAGCACGGAAAAGCCACGCCAACTAATCATATCAATATCACATAATTTTAATCAATCAAAAAGCAAAGAAAAAAGCTTGACAAAAGTTCTAAATTTGCTCCCCTCATCCAACGCTAATCCGGTATTCAATCGGTCTCACGTGCGCCCGCGAGATTTTAGTAAAACTGACGTTCAATCAAAAAGGCCTTTAATTATGCCAAAGCTGTGGCCATCGTGATAAGCGGCGAGGACAGTAAGCCTCAGCTTTGGCGAGCCCTGTTCTGATACGTACTCCATCTTCTGGACGATGTAACATTCTTCGACAGCGGCCTCTCGATTGAAGCTGCATATCACCTCTCTTGGAGAGAAAATGGTCCATAGTAAGTTGAAGGTCACCTTTCCATTTGCCACATGCTCGTCATGCTCCTTAATGGTATTCTGCAAGCCTGCTTTGGAGTTGATGAATTCAAGGAGGAGCAATATTTCTTGTTTGGTCCTATCAGGTGTGTCTACCAGAGCTGCCTTGGTGCTGAGCGCCGTGCGTATGAAATACAATGGCATGAAAGGTGTACGAATAACAATCGGATCGCCGTTGAGGTTTATCTCGTCCTGTTGTAGCCCCGCTATCTCTTTTAATACATTTCGAAGTGCCTCGGACTGCACTTCCAAGCGAATATCCTGGAGGTGTCCAAGATGATCCAGGACTCTACGCACGACGATGGGGAAATCCTTGAAGGGCTCATTTGGATCATCTCTACCTCTTCGTCTCTTCCGATATCCCTCAATCGACAATACTCTTACTTCGCCGGTATATCCTCTGTCTCTTGGGATTTCTATGAGGTTTTTAATTTCGAGTGGGTGGATCTGATCTGGTGTATGTTCCGGTGCATCAAGGGAAGGGCTTTGTAACAGGTGGTCATCGGACGCAGGTGGCTTTCGCAGTGCTCCTCCAAGTATGGTATCATACTGAATCGCCGTAACAGCTAATCCTGAGGTGTCATGAACCGTCCGGGTTCGCGACTGGACCTGGCTGGCGTTGATCTCTGTAGTAGACATACTGTGTTCTCGGAATTTGGTAATATGTGATAGGTGTAGAATAAAGTCTTTGTGGATGGTACTCATACAGTCCTGGGCACGCAACTTATTTCCGCAGTAACCTTCTTGCTCATAAGTATTGCAACTTGAGGCACTGCTCTGTCTGCCTTGTCGAGTGGAACTTCTTACTGCCTAGGTTGACTTCGTTGGGAAAGCCTCATCATCTGCCACGCGCCCATGGGTGCGCCCTATGGATCTGTTAAACACATGAGATTGTGCTTTGCACCAAGCCTAGAGCAGGTCCTCGAACTGAGCCTCGTGCGACTCGCCCGGCGATGTCTCGGGTGGTACATCACATGTGACTGTGTGATAATATTAGTAAACAGCCCACTGACTGGCCGGGTTTTGTGGCTTTGCGGCTTTACTGTGCCCGAAAAAGCGCCACGAATATGCCCTTATGCGCTGGCCCGTGGCTTTTACACGGCTGAGCATCACCACAAGGCGACTTTTACCTCTACTCACCTACGTGGTCAGAGGTAGACCATGGAATTACGTTGTCAAAGTATAGAAACTGCCTTATGGTCTGTTCTCAACACCAAAGGAAGTTGCGTAATGGGGCTATGCATGCGATACAAACCAAGGCAGTGTTCCCACGCGTGAAACAAGCAAATTTTACAAAGTAAACAAGCTTCCCTGTTTTTTGTACGATGTCATATGCCTCTGTTTCGGGAAAGAGGGTGTACAGACACAGGCAGAGTTCCAGACCAAAAGCAGTCTTCTCTTCAACAATTAAAAAGGATGAACGACTATAACTAAGGACAAAAGGCACCAGGTATATGACCTCCGAATCCAATCTGAACCTTTCCAATGATACTACAGCAAACGACTTACTTCTTCGTAGGAAAGTGCAAACATGAACACATCGGTAAACCGAGAAAGGCCTTCAGATAAAGATGTCAGACGACATGAATTGCCACAGCCTACGAAACAATTCAGAAGGTCATCGCGATATCCTCAAAGCCCTGCAATTCCAGTTAGAGACAAAAGTAGCAGCATGTCAGAAACTCAGCACGAACCACATTTATCATCGCCGGATCGCCGACCTAAACAGGAGTTACGAGCAGATCTGGAACTGGTTATGAGTGCTATCAACTACCACAAGACCAGTCGTCGTCATGGACCTTGGACTGGGGAAGCCAAACATCCCATTTTCGACGATATCGGTCAGTATGGAGCGTCGCATGATCAGATGGAACAATTATGGGCACTCGAAGCAAAGCGGCTGCTTGAGGTAGCAGACAACACAGAAGCTCCTTTGGTGTTCCGAGGAGGCAGTCACTTGGGAGAAGGCACCTTGGAAGGGTTCCAAAAGCTTTCGACGTTGGTGGAGTATCTGACAATGAACAGATTGCTCTGCGCCCACGATAACGACTTACTGGTCTTGGAATTTTGCGACGAGTTGTTTGACCCGGAATTTTACCGAAGACATAAGAGCGGCTTGAACCACCTTTTCGAAAATCCAAACCTCAATAAAAGGTCTACGGAGCTGCCGCCGGATGAGTTGGAAGAGTACTTTGCCCTGGTCGACTACATCACAGCAGTTGTTGCCAGAATCGCACTCGAGACCGCGACCAGCGAGTTCTACCACAGCCATTGCTTGGCCACTTTGGCCAAATGGTCTGTGAAGTCCAAATACTTGATGGTGGACCCCGTACGTTTCGCCGGAATCTCCCTGAACGCAGGCCAAGAAATTATGGAGAGCGAAGAGACCACGAGACACATAGAGTCAGGTAGAAATCAGCACCACGACTCCGACCAAGGTGGCAACTCATACGATGTGAAAGCGTTGCAACAGGGTTCTGCTATGCAGAAGGCATTCGCAGCGGACGATGACGTTGATACAAAACTGTACTTCATTCAGATGGTCATGATGCATGTGGCACTCGACCCAATCATCAATTCCGTTATTTACAGCCTCAGCTCGAAGCGAGATTCAGGTTCAGATTCTAATGCCTTCGAGATATCTTCCTTGGTATACGGGACTGGATTTGGTAACCATCCCACACTTTTGAGCCAGGATCGTGACGGAGATTTCGGGGCAAGCTCATCTTCCACCGGGGTCCAGAACTCCTATATAGCCTTTAGGACTCTTTTGCAGACCACGGCACTGATCAGGACCCGCAGCAGTCTACTACCGTCACAGTCCTCAAATCCAGAAGCTCGTGCATCAGTGGAATGGGAGATTGATGTACTTGGTGAAGAGGATTTAGGTCAAAGCGGCTCCTTGGTTACCTCCAACATGGCTGATATTGTGTCCATTATGGTCCCGCTAGTCTGTACAGGTGCACCAGCCTCTGGACATTTTGTTCATATGGTACGAATATTCTCTATGATAGCAGAAAGTAAGGACCCAGTCGAGACATGCAAAGAGATGAAGTATACTGCGCTCTATTCGATGAAGACAGATGCCTTTGAGAAGTCCCGCCCACCGTTAAAATTTGACGATACACGACCCTTGTCCAGCTCTCTCGTTTCCCATCAAAGACTTCTTATCTCTAGCGAAACACCCAGTTCTACGACGAACGACTGGAATATGATGCCCGCCATCACAAAGCAACAGCTGATCTCCGAAACTCAGCAATCGTTCCAAAGGCTCGATGCCAAGATTGCAGCGCAATGGACTATTGACCAAGAATCCGTCACCATCAAATGTGAAGTCTATGTACTGGCAGTCATGTCGGCGTGTATGATCTTGGTTCTTGGAGGGGTCGGTATTGGGGCCTCGATTGGGGAGCGCATCTCTGGCGTCGATCCTTTCAACATAGCCACTTTCTGTTGGCTCATCGCAGCTTTCACGATTCTTGTCGCAAAAAGCGTATATGTCGAGAATTGGCCTTGGAGGGACTTTTTACTTCGCAGAGTTGTTTGCCGCCGTGTCAGCGAGTTATCATCGGTATCAGGTGTCTCGGAGCAGGACATCATCACGTATTTGCTGCACAACGAACAGTCGACCATCCTGAACACGAAAGGCCCATACAATGCAGTTTTTCTCAGACAAGGAAATGAAGGCTTTGCCATAGATGTGAAGCCTCTGCTACGAACCATGCTACGGAGCGGCCTGATCGTCGTGAAGGTTGCAACACTTCACGGACCAGCTCTTGTAAGTCTGAACGTAAGAAAGGGGAAGGATTTTGTCGGTCTTGGAAATTCCGATCAAAGGGAAGACCATCACCATCTTGCTTGTACAGATCTCCAAAGCGGAGAAAGGGGCTCAACAGGACAAGAGCTGACTTTGCAAAGGGTTCGATTGGGTTGGAACAAGGTCTTGGGATTATACAACCTTCCAAACAGTAGCTTCCGTTAGTTAATTGATGGATTTTCACGCGTCTAAGGACATCATTGTTATTGAAAATCGGAACTTCTCAATGTTGATATGTATTTCGTTGTTCATTTAGTGATTATACTTGAATAAAAGGGAATAAGCTTGTGCTTCGGTTTAATGGAATTGAAGATTCATTTTCTATGATACATCAACCAAAATCCGAGATCAGGTAGTCTGCTCACGATACACCCTAATGTTCTTCTTTGATGATGTCACGAGAGCATCAGCTTGACCGATTTTTCAATGCTCTCGATTAGGAAGCATCTCCAGGTCGCTGGGCCTTTACAGTCTACGTTGCTTCCTCTTCAATCACCGAACCAGCAAGAAATTACCCGATACGCTGATTTACCTTGTAAGAACTCAGCCATGTTTGACAGGCACTGCCGAAGAAATCTATATGAGGAATCTAGTTTCCGTTTTACCGTATCATCTTCGCTGTGCCCTGGCTCGGTGGTTTGCTCATTCTTCTCGTAATAGTCGTGAATGTCGATATGAGACACTTTGTCAATGACATCCACAATGAGCCCCTCACAATAAAAAGTGAGTCCATCTTGTGATACTTTCATGTTGGATGATTTTTTACCCGCACAGACATATGGTATATCAAAGGTCATGACGGCGTTTCCTTGCCTTGGCGCCAGGGTGAAGAATGGAAAACCCTCACTGGTCCAGTCCGGAACCCAGGATGGAAGGCCAAAATCAGATTGCAAACCATAGAGATTGTAGATAAATTTGTGGTGTGGCCTTCGCCCCAGTCGACCACGACATTAGTGACGTTAAGATGAAGATTCACAACTGACTCTTCGTAGTCCACTTTAAGCTTTTCTCGGTAAGCCTCGGATGTGAGTCTCAAAAGGCCGTAAACATGGTTCCGACAATTGATCACAAAAAGAGGCTTTTAACAACTTGTTTCGTTTCGAATCGAGAACTTAATTAGACTTCAACTTTTTACAACCCTCTCTTCGATATCCACTGCGCTTTCTACCCCTCATTTCCGTTTCATCCTCCTTGAAAATCGGTTTTGCCTCTCTCTTTTTCATCCAAGCTATCTGCATTTACCAGAATAACACGGAATTGCGTTCCTGACGAACGGGAGTACAACTAAACACGTTTGACCGTTGGATCCCCAGCATATGTCCCTCCTTCGGCCAAATTACTAGCGAGGAACAAAAGCATCACAGTTGGGCAATGCACTGGAAGCGATGTATCCATTCCATGTATCACGAAGAAATTATGTATTGGCAAAGCTGCTGGGCTTCTGCTCTGATTCCATAATACGATGTCAAGGTTAGCGAGGTGCGGGGTGGCTTGCCGATCAGTGGCTGAACAAACTGAGCCACATCTGCCGGATGTCGGGATCTATTTTTACTTTCTTCGCCTGTTGCTGTCCCGGACAAAGCTGAGCAACGCGTCCAAGCTGATGAGCCTCCTTCACTACATCTGCCCAGGCTGACAACATCAACACCTTCATTTTCTCCCTCTACTCTTCTTCTCCTTCTTTCCCTCTTCACATCTATCTCTTGTTCCCAAAGAATCTCTGCATCTGCCACCAGAGGCTTGTTTACCATAGCAACCACTCAAAATGGTCGAATTCGATGTCCACAATCTGCAAAAGATTAAGATGTTTGTACACATCGCACAGGTAGTCGTTATTGTTGTCGCTTGGATTTTGGAAATTGTGGTCTTCAAAGGAGCAGACAAAATCGACGGAAGGCCGGGATGGTACTTTGGACTGGTAAACAAACCCCTCTCCTTCCAAAACAAAGCTAATTGAACAGTGTTTTCTTACGATACCTGCAATCATATACCTCACAATGACACCTCGATTCCCTCGAACCCGCAAACTGGCCAATCCATACGCAATGGCATGTGTTGATTCCCTCTTCTGCATCTTCTGGATCTCCGCCTTCGCCTCACAAGCAAGCTTTAACTCGAGCGGGAAATGCAAAGGGGCATGCGGGATCAGCAAGGCTGTGGTTGGACTGGGAGTTTTCATCTGGTAGGTCTCACGGACAATACCAATAGACATAACTGACCAGCAGGCTCTTCTGGTGTGTGACAACATTCATGTCTCTCTACGGAGTTTTCTACTACAAACGTGAAGGCTACCTTCCAGGAGCATCTCGAGCCCCCTTCAATGCTCAACAAATCGACCCGGACAAAGAAGCATTCTCGACAGCTCCTCACGATGACGAGTACGCCCCAGTTCACAACACCGACGATCACGAACTTCCCGAGCACGAAAATAGCGCATATGGAGGATCTTCGAGCACCCCATATGATGCGAATAGCTATGGAGGAGGTTATGTACCACCAACTGTCCATGATGAACCGACCGGATACACAGGATACAGTGGTGCAGCCCCGGTGAACAGTTCAGCATCAGGGAGGGTCCAATTCCCAGAAGCAAGATATAGCAATGTATAAGATAGAGGAGTGTTTTGATAGGGAAGGGCGTTCGGAAACAGTCTTGGGTGTACAGGAGTTTGTTTTGATACCATAGATGTGCAATAGAAGAATATTTGTGCAAATGGCAGTTCAAGGAGTGGACGAGGGATCCGGAAGACAGGAGATGAGCAGTGGATTTGAACTTTGTTTACGAGCTGTAGACTTTCGGTTCTTGATCCACTTCCCGAGTTTGGAGCAGGCAGTGCATCAGAGGAAGAGCATATCCAGAATAGAACGCCTGGTAGATATCACGAGGTGCGACAGTCAGAGATATTCGATATATCCTTCTCTCACACATACATATATACAGAGCCTCAATGAATGGGAGATTCCCGTCGAATTGTTCAGGGCTCCCCTCTCTGTGGCTCACCAGAACTAGCGTGTGGCTGAAGCTTTCCCCGTGTCAGACTGTCTGGATATCAACATCACACCCCACATTGACAACCTCTCGAGCTTCAACTTCAATTTTGCAGTGCGCAAAGCTCCACGATTTGCAGACCAAACTTCCTGCCGACGCCTGCAATACACTGCCTCCCGTAATGGAAACAATCGATCCAGCAACCGGTCGACCCCTTCCCTCCGACGCCATCCAACGAATCCTCTTCATCGCCCAATCCGTCCACATCTACAACATCCCTCCTTTAACCAGCACAAAAGGCTACGTCGCCGCAACATGGACAGCCGATAACAACAAACGTCAAATCTTCACCGCGCGTCTACGAGTTCTCGAAACCGCAATCCCAACCTCGATCGGGGAAACCTTGAAAACAGATATCCTGCTGGAGGACCCAAAGAACGGCCAGCTATTTGCAGCGGCTCCATATACAGCGCCGGGTATTGTAGAGCAGGTACTTGATTCGAGTCGGTTCTTTGCAGTGAGGGTGGAAGGAGAGGGAGGAAGGAAAGCAGTTCTGGGAATGGGCTTTGAGGAGAGGAGTGAGGCTTTTGATTTTAGTGTTGCGTTGCAAGAAGTCAGGAAGACATTGGGTTTGGAGGACAGTGCGAAGTACGGAGGCAGGAAGCCCGTGAAGGAGGAGAAACCGCAGGAGAAGAGAGACTTCAGTCTGAAGGAGGGCGAGACAATAACAGTGAGCATTGGAGGAAGGGGTATGGGAAGGAGAAATCAGAAGGAGGAACCAAGTGCTGGACTTGGAGGATTCTCATTACCTCCTCCGCCCGGAGGTTCGTTAGGATCTTTTCTTCCTCCTCCACCAAGTGCACAGGAGGTCAAGGCCCAGAAAAGACTCAGTCAGAATTACGAAGCCCCCAAACCTGGAACGATCGAGGACCTGGGGTTTGATGATGGAGAATTTGGAGAGTTCCAGTAGGAAAACCAATCCAAAATTCGTCAAACTGCAATCCATTCTTCCAAGATTGAGACAGGGTGCTTCAAACTATCTAACTCCCTTCCATGCTTTCTGCTGTGCTTCAAAATCAAGCGCACCTGTACCTTCTATCCTCCGCTATACCTCCAATACTCGTACATTTGCCCTACCTTGGCCCCGGCTTATGCAGACATCGAGCCGTGCATGCCAGAAGGGGAATCAAGGCATGCTATCCTATGGATGCTTGCCTTAAGAATCTTCCGTCCAACCCTCGCACCTGCTCACCCTCGACATCGGTTTGAGCCAGCTCTTCAGCAGTGGAAGGCCGAACCTTGGAATGCCCAGATACATTGGGAAAGCTATGTCGCTTGAACATGGATACAGGAATTCTTGGATCCTTCCCTGCCAAGTGACGGAGATCGACGCCATCCATGGACGCAGACCTTCTCGAAAAGCTGGGATTGTGTGAGTTGTATTTGCCAGCAGTAAGCTCACATTTCGGTAACTCTTTCTGCAAGATCTCATCACTTCCCTTGCGTGGACACTTAGAAGTGTCATCTGTCGCCTGCTCACAACCAAGAACCTGCTGCTGCCACTGCGGACAGAAAGTCTGTGGGAACAATCCTTGAGGACTGAACTCAGGCTGCGTCGGATCTAAGCTCAAATTCCTCAACTGTAAACCATCACAGAGACCTTGCTGATATCCCGAAATCTGCTCTCGCTGATGCATATCCCGCAACAGCTGCTCCTGCTCCATCTGCGCCCATTGCTCTCTAGTCTGAATCTCAGAAGCAAGCTCGTCCAGACGAGAAGAGATGGTCTGTTCCTGCTGACTGGATTGGCCAAGCCTGCTCTTGAGCCAGCCGAGTTGCTTTCGGATCTTGCGGTGGAGAGGACGAAGGCCGGGCTGTTGAAGTTTAGACTCTAGGACGGGTATCTTCCGCCTCAATTGATTTGCGATCTGAGTCTGTACTTGGACGGAGTCGATAAGGTATGATCTTTCAAGATGAAGCTCTTCCAGGGCGCGAAGCGGCGGGTCGGTTGTTGTCTTGTTCCATATGGGGCAGCGAAAATAATCCGAAGTTTGCGGCGAAAACGGACTTGGCCAAAAGTGGTCGGTAGATGTTGTATCCACAAACCCAGACATTGGATCTTGCCAATGATAATTAGCACGCCACACTCCGCCAGTTTCAAGTGGTGTAGCCATCATTTGATGAGATGAGATAAAATGCAAGTCAAATCACGATATCGAGTTCCAGTAACAGATAGTCCTGAAAAGTACTGGATCCCAGCACATAAAGGTAGGGATTCCCAAGAGATCCTAGAAAGTGTTCCAATCCCATGGATAAAGAGGCTCGAGGACAGGCACGCACGTGAAGGGTTCCTCATGACAAAGGCGCAGGTTGGACAGGGCCTGGATCTCGAGAGTTTCTGACAAAGAGGCAATTCGTCAATTGGGAAGGCTCTATCCCATTAGGCAATGCGGGAAGTATCCTTTGAAAAGAAGGGCTCGGTTTCGGTTGCCAAGTGAGGGGTTCATGAAGCAAATGGCAAGCACATGAATGGAACTACATAGGTACATACTTCTCTCCCGAAGTGTGCAGACATGAAGCGCAAAAATTATGATAGCACCGGACTCTGGAGGCGGAACAAGAAGGGTGAGATGGAGAATGAAATATACGGCCAAAATGGGACACGCGGCAGAGGTTTGCGAAATCAATCCAATCGGACTGAAGAACCGAAGTATCAAGCAAAACAATAGCATCAAGATTTGAACTCATGAAGGAACTTTCACGACGCAGAAACCATGACAAGTCAAAACTTCGCAAAGCAGGCAAAGACGAGAAAGGGGTATTCATTCCATATCATACACTTAACGCCGACCCACTTAGAACTCTTGATTTCCCAGGATCCAATATATCCCTCGCCCTTCGCATCCTCTCGATAATGACTTGTTCCTCGCTCTCCCACCTGCCAACAGTATCTTTCTTCTCGCCCCCGAATCCCAACCATCCGGAACTCTGACCATCCTTCGCCTCTCTCTCCTCTCTAGCCATCTTCCCGACCATAGCCATCCAATTGCTTAACCCAACCTCAAGACACTGTTTGCATTTCTTCTTGGCATCTTTATCAACTCCCTTCCGGCGTAACTCTTCCTCGGCAAGATCAACAGCTTCTCTAGTCCAGGCTAGTCCATCTTCCCTGCTCGTCCTAGTAAGCTTTGAGGCGTACAGAATTTCTCCTATGTATGTCATAATCCCGGCCTCTTCGCATCTCTCCTTTGGAGTCCTCTGTGGTGGCGATGTTCCATCGTCTGGAGGTGGAGGGTACTGTGGAGGCGCTATTATTGAATGGATCATCTCTCGAACTGTACTGAGCAGACCCTTCTCTTCTTCGTCAGGCGTAAGTGTGGATCTCATCGTAGTCGGTATCTCAGGCAAAGACCGACGGGCACGAAGAATCGAAAGGAATATTGGCAAAGCCAGTGTCAAATTCGAGTTCACAGCATGGTGTACGCCCAGTGCAGTCGCAACCGAAAGGACATTGGCACTGGGCAGCCCGGAGTCAGTCCTGATAACTCCAGTCGTAGGATCGATAGCTGGCTTCTCTGACTTCGAGGCCACGATGTCCAAAGCCCATCTATGCATTTCCAAAGCAGCCTCTGGTGTCCTCTTGTAATCTAGCCAGACCGCATACGCCAATGCTGCATCGATCCTCTGCTTATCCGTGAATCCTTGCGTCGTCAAAACTCGCATATAATACACCTCTGGCCCCTCAAAAGCTGCCTCGCAATCCTCCTCTCTCGGCGCACTCTTCGATCCAGGCGGTACAGGTCGAGGATTCGGATTCGAAGGCCCGATGACCACATTCGCAGGGAAAGCAACATTCCTCGTCTTGTCCCGAACATATCCATCCAGATGCTCAGCAGCCCTTGCGGCACCCATCAATATCTCGTAGTAACCCCTTCTCCAAGGCTCAGACTTCTTCGAAATATCGCATCCCGTCTTCCCAATCCCTGCCACCAGAATCCCTCCTTCGTCTGCATCTGCAAGCCCCGCTCCATCAATATTCGGATCTTCGAGCCTCCGCAGTAATTGTCTGTATGCCTCGCCCGTACGTGCCCAATCGACCAAATTGACTCCATCTTCCTTGTGATCTTCTTGCCACCTTGCACTCCTCCAATCCTTCCTCGTAACCCAGGACCATTCGCTTGGAGATGGGAAACGATGGTTAAGGTATTCCTGCTGCACCCCGAACGCAAGAACCAGCACTAAGATCCCACCTGTCCACAAGACCACAGTATACTTTCCAGCTTTCCATACTTCGTCCTTAATCCAGGCCTTTCGTTCCGTGGTGAGAAATCGAGCTGTTGGTCTGCGGGTTGGAGAGGAGAGGAACGGGAGCTGTGGTCGTGAACGGCTTGTCAAGGTATTCTGCGTGAATGGTCGAAGGGAATTGGGAGGGCGGAAGGGACGGAGAAGAAGTATTCGTCTGATTGGGAGTCTTGGGCGCATTTTGGTGTGAGGTTGCGCTGGATGCAGTTGTCAATGAAGCTCGACCTTCACTCGAGAACTCCACCTTGACTTGGCGGCGGCCTTGAAGCCGGGAGCCAGGCACCAATCTTTAGCGAATCAGACCTTCACAGTAAACAATGAATCAGCTGCAATGGTGTTCTACACTCGCGTTTGCGATACTATCTTTACTTGCTACAAAAAGAACTCGCTCGCTTCATGCTCGTAAATCAGAGCTGGGTATCTATCGTTCGTGCACCTCATCACCTCCTGCTCCCTTCCTAACATCCTGCATGAAGCCGCCGTGCTAAAATGAGACATACATTCATAAGTCCCCAGCCGTAAACGCCAAGTAAAACCCAACTCCCTGTCTTCATTTTACAACTCCTCATGGAGTGAAAGGTTTCCATCCAGTCTTCTCTTTCTTCGCGTACAACTCCAACACAGACTTGATGTACGCTGCCGCGTCATTTGTCGTGGTCCATGGCCCCAAACTATCCGGTGCATGAAGATCCTTCAAATCTGCCTGGACTCTATGTGCCTCCTTCCAGCATTGGTCTCGTTTCGCTTCGTTCTCTCCAAAAGCTCTCAAAAAATTAGGATCTCGATTGCCGGATTGCAAAGTTTCCAGATAACAGCGACCGAGCTCCTCCCTCAGAATCGCACCCAGCTGCACACTCAGTGCATGGTAGATCGGCATGTTCTTCACAAGACTCTCAAGCCATGCCCAAAGCTTGATACCACCTTCCCAGGAACTGGCACTCCGGGACTTGAAGGCCCGATCTTTGGCGGCAAACGAGGTCATATACATAGCAATACACTCGAGAGCTACTGCAAGGCCAAGCTTCCGTTGACTTTCCGACACAGAATCTATGCCTTTGGCTTTGATCTGCAAAATCTCGTCCATCTTCCGCTTCAGCTTCAAAGAATGATCGTTGAGCTTCTGAAACTCGCCATGGAGTCGTTCATCCATTGGATGCCGTTCTCCATTCGAACGAGGTTTCTCGGCAGATGCAGGTGTGTTTGTGACCATCGTTTGAGGCGTTCGGGCATTTCCATCGTTTGAATCCACTCTTCTCATTGCAACAGTCTTCATCGCATTTGGAGTAGCTAGAAGGTTCTTCTGACTAGGCGCAGAGGGAGCTGGGGATTTGAAAGCTGGCTCCAATGATGTCTTAGCTTTGGCAACATTGATGTCAGGTAGCTTCGCACGCTTCAATGCAGGAGCAGGTTCGGAGAGATCGGAATCGCTTGGGCGTTTCTTTGATGGCGTGGGCTTAGGTGTTGTCGTCGGTTCGTCCTCTGAATCTTCTTCGAAAGTCGGGTTGAGTCTTGCCCGCCGCTGCTTCTCTAGCGTCAAAAATTCCTTGCTGGGCTTGGCTTGTATCCCGAGAATTCGCTGTATATCCTTCGCTCGTCGCTTCTTGTATCTCAACTTGACAATCAAGGTATCTTTGGTCGTGGGTGGCCTCTTGCTCGATTCTCCAGGATGCCTCTTTGGTGGGTGTCCAACCTTCGGTGTTTTCCGAGCAACTCCAGGAACATCAGGCCGCCGAACCTCTTCATACCGAGCCCCTACTGTATCCCTTGTGGTCTTCTCAGAGTTCTGCTCGGGGGTATTTTCTGCATGAAATCCGTCCTTCTTCGCCTTCTTCTCGCTCAATCGATCCAGTTCCGCATCCAGGAGAGGATGAAGCGCAAGCGGAAGCATCGCAGGCAGTGGCCGAAGGGGCGATGGACTCCTGTCAGATGCGGAAGATACAGGAGACTTCGCCCTGGTCTTTTCTGCTCGCACAACGATAGTATTATCCAGATCGGGTTTCGGGGATGAGGTTTTGGACCCTGACTCCATGTCAAATAAGTCATCTGGTAGAGGTGGCAGTCGATCAGGGAGCGGTGTTGGCTTCTCAGGCTTTGGCGTTGGCTTTCTTGCGTGAGGAGAGTCTCTTGGGGTTGGCTGCTTCACAGGCGATGCTCTATTCCCTGGTGTACTTGATGACTCAATCTTCGTCCGCTTCTCCGGCTGCCTGCCATCAGACTCCATTGGACGCTTCTTCTGCTCGGAGGGTTTGACATCGTATGTACTTCGAGGGGGTGATTTTGGCCGAGGGGGAAGCTGATGTTTAGGAGGTTCTCGAATGTGTGGTATTGGTTTGACAGGAGTATGATTCGAGCTCGAGATGGGATGTCCATTAGTAGTAGGGGTACTCGTTTTCGAATGATTTGGTGCAGGTCTGAAAAAATTAGAATATTATACTAAGCAAACAATCCATACTCACTTCATATCTCTGGATTTCTCCTTCGAATGCAGCGCGCCATTCTGCCTCACTTCCTCCACCCCAGGTCGCGACAAAGGCTTGGCGCCTACTTTCATGCTTTTGTAGTCTGCGATAGAGATCTTCTTGGAAGGTATTTTCATCTCCCTGGTAGTGGCATGGCTGGGAGTTGTAGTACTGCTTCGCGCAGCCAAACTTGAGGGTGATCCACTCTCGACTCTTGCTTGCCAATCACCCTCTGCTCGTGCCACTCCACGCCGACTCTCCGAGATCATAGTCATATGCTGTAAATGTCGAACTTCATAGTTCGCAAAAGGTGTGCCGCGGTACTCGTAGGAGGAAGTTTCTCGAAACGGGTGGTCGGTTGGGACTGTGAGTAGGTGTGGTTCCTGGGCTTGTCAGCGGGAGAAGGAAAGCTTTGTGTTCGCGCAAAGAACATACGTGTGGCAGGAAGAGCTTCTTCAGGTCCGAAATTTGCTTGTCTGCAAGTTCTAGTGCTTTCAAAGCTGTAGTAGGTTGCTTGGTATCCATGTTGACTGGTATGGTCAGACTTATCTCTTTGTCGGGTTTCGCAAAGCATGGGAACAAAAGGAGCAGCCGTACCTCGCAGGATATCTTCCCAGTACGCGCCGACGGTATATTCAATAATAGCGGTTCTCGCATTCACTGGTGATCGATATCAAGGGCCATTCATTGTTGCTCCTCCCCGCCCAAATCCCAGCGCAACCGCATAGACGTCAGCGCAAGCCCAATTGTTTTCCCAGCCAAGCATCGACTCGGATCTGCAATCAGCTATCGTTCTTAGGAATCTCTCGCGCGTGCGACGCGATAGTAGTCGTTGGACGGGGGATTCGATGAGGTTGTTGAGGTAGGTGGACTTGATGCGGGTCAGATCGAGGTCTCACCCTGGCTATCACGTGAATGCAGCAAGAAGGTGCTGACTCAGCGACATCCAGCCTCATCTTGCAGATCTGGGAGCTGCCGACGTTTGATCGGAACAATTGGAGCTTGATTTTCTACTGGGTCGTGTGTTGAATGGCCCAATCAAGCTGACGAGCATATTGACCTCGAAGAACATATTGTTCGGGGAAGGCTACAGCTAGTATAAATCATGGTGGAAGTATACCTCGACTGTCCCGTTGTCAAAGTCTGTTCATCGACTCGGAGATTTATGTCTTCTCCTTATTAACTTTTATCTACATCTTACCTACCGATTGGCAAATCCTAACATTGGCAATCTGCTTTCTGATAGGTCCCTCGAAGAATCGTCGCAAGTCTGATCTTTTACTTCGTAGATGGTCCAAGTAAAGTTGTTTAGTGTCTTGGTATCCTTTCCTTTCCGTCGTTTCGTGTTTTTGTTCATTGAAACCCCTACATAACATATCGAGTAGAGGCTCAGGTTTAGTACTCTGTTTGACTTCTCCCAAGTATGTCCTTCTCGTTGTCTCCTAACGTCCGTATCTGAAGTCCCTGAGCCGGGTTTCATAGATTAAATACCTTGAAAAGTGACACGTACTGTTATCTGTTTCTCTACCTCTCCCTGTTTGCGATATCCGCCTGGTCCTTACAATTGGTATCTGACTTTATATACATGGCACAGTTGAGAGGCTTGGTTTACTTCTCCCATCCAGTGCGTCATGCTCTTCCTCAGCCTTACCGCAATATCCTAGCCGTACTATTCCCACATATCCACCTCTTTCTCCTGCTCCCGCATTCCCCCTGCCCTTACTATCTTTCCATCCATATCTTTCCCACCAGAGTCAACTCATGCACCTACCCTGCTTGGCCTTGTCACACCAAGATATCTCGCACTCGCTCTCTTAGCTGACTACGTACCTTACCGGGCCTTTAATAGCTCCGTACAGTAAATTACGGCACTTCCTGGAAGTCGAGTAATGGTGCATTTTCAGCTACTCAAGCTGCATGAAGCTCTACCACTTGTAGTCCAGCGCCGGGCCCCGGGTCTTGGATTGCACCGCCAGAGGGATAAAGAGTCAAAAAGTTGGACGTGAAAGGACGGCTTTCTAAGCATCCAGAGTCCATGACTCTGAGATTACCCGCAAAAGCTCTAGCCGCGCCACATCAACCAATAGACGCCGCATCCATCCCCATGAGGCTTCGCGATGCACACCACACAATTGCGTGCTGAGCAGCAGCTGCAGCGATGGACACGCCAGATCTACAGGGTTGTCTACCCCTGGTAGTGCCCAGTAGTGGCCCTGGAGTGCCCACTTGCCTGGGCTGACGACCGAGGTGGTGTCCCGTATCCCTGCTCAAGTCTCCCTGGGACCCTTCGCGTCCCTCCACCGCTAGACCCGCTAGACTCTTATCCTCAATGAAAAAGAAGATAGGCCCCCTTCTCATCACCGATTGTCCCTCGCTCCTATATCCACATCTTTGCTACAAGACCAGGTCCTCACCCTCCTCATGGCGTGCAGCAACCAGTTTCGGATGATCCGCAAAAGAAGATTCACCTTCCGTTCCATCTGAAATCAATACGTCGTCCGATTGAAACTCGATTAGATTACGCGGAAATTCACGGGCCACTTCCATTTTTGGTAGCTATCGCTTGAGGCTCAACCGAGGAAGATATATATTCTAGGTTGGTCCCGTTCTTCTCGAAATAAGGTTGATACTGACTCTGTACACAAGATTTTCAAGCACACAGCTAGCCATTGAGGCTCAAAGCAACAAGCACTCGCACTGTGCATTCTCATTCAGTATACGATATATCTACATATCCATCATGACGCTCGACCACCACCCAGTCCAAAACAGTGAGGTTTACCTCATGCACGCCTCTCACGCCCCTTCAGTACCACCACCGTCTCCTCCTTCACCAGCGACACCATGTGAAAGAGAACTCTCACCTCCCTTGGACGACCTGATGTCTATGACACCACCCGAGCTCTCAGACCCATGCAGCTCAAGCTTCAGTGATCGATTGTCAAATGCTGTACATGTTCTCGGAACAGAAGCTACAGCTCTTTCATGTCTCACTCGCCTATACGAGACTGAACCTGTTGCCCGGAAAGGTTTCAATGCAGCAGTCGAAGCGATCACCAGACATCGAGGAGATAAGGGGCAGTTGGTGATTTGCGGTATTGGCAAAAGTGGGCACATTGCCAAGAAGCTGGTCGCAACCATGAACAGTCTCAAGATTCGCTCAACATACCTACACCCAACCGAGGCACTTCACGGAGATCTGGGAGTTGTTGGGAGACATGATACGATCCTCCTTATCACCTTTTCGGGAAAGACACCCGAGCTGCTCTCACTTCTACCACATTTCGATTCATCTCTCCCTCTCCTTATCATGACATCTCACACTCACCCTTCAACATGCGAGATCATCAAACAAAGACCGGACGCCATCCTTCTCCCAGCTCCGATTCACAAATCGGAAACCGACTCATTTGGGTTTAACGCTCCAACAACCTCAACCACTATGGCTCTAGCGCTTGGCGATGCGCTCGCAGTAGTCATCTCGAATGAGCTACACATCAATGTCCAAGCCGTGTTTTCCCAGAATCACCCAGGAGGAGCAATCGGGCAGGCGGTCCAAGGACCAAAGAAGATATCCGATCTCACGATCCTTTTTGAGACCATTCCAGAGATGGACCACCGAGCAATTACAGGCGCACATGTTCTCATGTCCGCGTATAAATCTACGTCCGGGTGGGTCCGGCATGGCGATGATGTGGTTGTTCCTCCTCGACGCATTACGAGGCTTCAACCAGACGATTTAGATGAGCCAGCGACGTGCATCGAAGGTCTGATGGTACCGAGCAAGGAATGGATTCAGATCCCTGCGGATACCTCAATTCTTTCAGCCCAGGAATGGATAGCAAGCAGGCGTGTGGTGGGAGAATCGAAGTACGGGGATGATGCTATTTTAGCAATGATTATAGAAGGCGAAATTGCAGGAGTCATCGAAGTAGGAACTGTCATGGCGTGAAGCAGTATTTTCACTGTTGGGACATCTGGGCATTTGAATCTGGCGTTGGAAAATGGCGAGGGGCATTTGATGGGAATGAGAGAAGTGCTAGAGCAGCCCTCACATCATGTATTTCTCTTTTACGGGCGAGCATTCTGGCATATATCGCAACTCATGGGCATGGCGCGATTTTCGAACTTTTAGCGACGGTGTAGATAGAGGAGAGATTTGGCGGCTTCATCTGATGATTCACGGCTTCATTGAATACAGACAGGCTCTTCGCATGTTGATGTAATTAGACATCGGAAATTCATCGTTTCTCAGATCCTTAAATATCCCGTCCAGACATCGTTCATCTCACATTGATCTTCATTCACCCGCACCATCGCCTCAATCTTTTCACCGACTGCATGAAGTCCAGACCAAATCCCCGTCGATATCCAGCATCCACCTCGGAATCCCTAACAGCAACTCCACCCCGATTCCGTATCCGAAACTCAATTACCTCCACAAAAGATAACCAAACTTACCACGATGCCCTTGCATGCCAAGCATAAAACAACGCGTCCACTTGCCTTGAATAAAACTTGACGAGAATTTGGAAGTCGATCAAACAAGGGAAGGTGTTTGAGTTGCCAAGTGATTTTGGGATTGATGACTTGTGGCTGGGAATCGAGATATCACATGCCAGCGAAACAAGAATGGGCGAGAAGCGTGGCTGAGGAATGAGGCTTGCGTTGTGGGGCGAAGTCCAGAGTCCAGCCAGCTCAGAGAGACTTTGTTTTTCGTCGTAAATTCCACACCAATGCGACGAGGATAACACCTTCTCTGTTCCATCTGCCCAAGACCTTTGTCAAAAACATGCTGGATCTCTCAAAGCCGGTAGTCACAAACATGGTATCTCTACCAGTCCAAGGCTCACACCCTCGTCCTTCCGCATATTGAACTCATTCCGAAGATGGGATGCCGTCCAGCGAGGGATTGCTCCACGTGGGTGAAGCCAGAGGTCGTGGCGTCTCGTTGAGACTCGACAGAACGCGACGTGAAAAATGATCCGGAGATCACCATTTGAAGGCGCATTTGTGCGAGGAAATGTGATTTACGATAAGTACTTAGTGTGGGAAGTAAGGGACTCACTTCTTTCAATTTTTTATCTTGTAGTTTGGTCGTCCTGGTTTTCTTATATTCGGTCGTGCATCTCAGTTTGTCTTTTCATCAAGATCCACGCTCCTATTTCGATCAAACACAGTCTTCAAGATGCATCTCTCAATCCTCTTCCTGTCGCTATTCACAGCTTCAGTTCTTTCCCATCCTCCAGTCTCAAACCCCCGTCAGGTTCTGTCGCCAAATCAGCCAGATATCCAGGATCTCTACGCGTTTGATCCAGAACAGAAGCCATTACACACAACAGTATTGATGAGCATGGCAAAAGCACAAGCTACTGCAGGAACCAAACGATCCCGAGGCACTGGCAGTGCTTGAGTTCTCTTTGAATGAGGCCAGTCGGATTGAGATGGTGTTAAATCCATGACGCGACTGACGTCACGAAAACCCGACCGTCAGATGCTCCTGAGTTGATGGCGAACTTTCTTGATTGCTGTGCTCCTTGTACAGCCTCACACATTCCAAATACCATACTTCGACATTTACATTTATTCCCGACTTCAACCACAAGTTCTATTCAAGCAGCAAAGATATCAATATCACAACAAAATGGCCTCATCAAGCGAACCTCCACCACCATACGATGCATCCACTCGGCCAAATCCCGCCAGCAACATCAACAACCTCCAAGTCCCCAACGCAAGAAATGGCATCCCGCCACACGACAGAAGGTCTATGGAAGACGAATTCCGCGACCTTCCTCAAGGTTGGACTCGCCAATATGACGAACAAAGCCATCATCAATTCTTCGTCGATACCCGGGCCAACCCTCCAAGATCAATCTGGCACCATCCGTACGATGATGAGCAATACCTCTCATCGTTGACTCCTGACGAAAGATCTCGCATCCCATCCCTCCACCGAGTCCCCACCCCCGCCGACATCCAAGCCGAGAGCAGCGGCGACGACGAGCACGGCTCAAGCTCGCACCCTCCACTCCCAGCCAGAGACAATTCCGAAAAGCTAAGCGGCGCGCACAAGCTCGGGCGGAAGATGAAAGACAAGCTCACGTCATCCAGCCACGAAGAGCGCGAAGCTCAGCGACGTAAAAGAGCGCAAGAGGAACAGGAGGCGTACCAGCGACATCTGCATATCCGACGACAGATGTCGAAGGCGATGGAGACTGGGGAGCCGCAGCTATTGGGCAAGGACCGGAATGGGAAGGATGTGTATATCGAGCCGCCGCAGATGCCGAGAGGATATCCGGGGTATGGAGGAGGCGGGTACGGATACAATCCATATAATCAGGGTCCGTATGGGCCGTATGGAAATCCTGGGGTGAGATATATGAGGCCGGCGTATCCGTATGGTAGACCTTATGGAGGAGGGTATGGTGGTGGATTCGGGTTGCCTTTGGTTGGTGGTTTGGCTGGTGGTGCTTTGCTGGGTGGGTTGTTATTCTAGAGTATGGTGGGACCTGATGATGGTTTTACGATCAATGTGAAGCGAGGATACAATTGGGAGAGCCCAGGTACCTGCCATTGGCATTCAATACAAAGTAATTTTGCATTTCAAGACCTCCGTCCTCGCGGCAGTCGCAACCTTGAGACTTCGTGCTTGCCCCAAGGTTCTCTTTTTAAGCCTTTTGCCTCCCTACCAATTTTTTCCCATATCTCGACCTTGTCCACTGAGAGATTTCAAGTTCGAGGGCTCAGATTGTAACGTCCTCCTGAATGGAGGTACGACGATCTCTGACCAAAAGTTCAGATCTTTGTAGTCATTAACCGGAGAATATTGTAAACTTCCTTATCATCACATGTCAAAAGGCAAGATGTTCAGCGATTCTTCTTCTGCTTGAAATATGTACAAACACCCACAGATCTACCACCCACCCCACAGGATATCCAACATCTATGTTTCCCTTGTCTACATGCTGTACCATGAAGCCAGACAGTCCAGTCCAGTCCAATTTCATCTAATAATAACAACCCCTTCCCTTCTTCCCCTCCACGCATCCCATCCCTCTCCTAACCTGCATCCTCCGCATCCTCCGCATCGCACCTTTCGAGCCGTACTTCCCCGCATCTACAACTTCGCCTTCTCCCCAACCGTCCCAATCTTAAGCTTCTCGCTATACTTCTTCAGCACACTCTCATTATGGTATTTCCAGAACTGCTTCGTTGCGTCCTTGCCCGCCACGCGCTTGAGAATCTTTGCGCCGCCTGGATGCTCGTCGACGAAGTCTGTTTGGAGTTGCATTAGCTAGATTGCTCTACGGACAGGAATGGAAATTGGCGGAGGGTAGAGGCGCTGGAATGTAGAGGGGAGATGGTCGAGAGAATGGAGGAGAATGAAGAGGGAAGGCAGGCATACTTGTGACATCGTAAACACCCTCGTCGATTATAATGTACATTCCCTCTTCGGGGGTCTTGTGCGATGCCACGTCGGCGGTAGAGAAGGATTTTGACATGTTGTATGTGGTTTGATATTATGCTTGTGGAATTCGTTCCAGGTCCAAGGGCGTTATCAGTCTCGCTCAATCGTCTAGCTGAGGGGTGGTTCCAATTCCGTTGCGCCGATGGCCGTGTAGAAGGAGGAGGGTCGTGGTTTCAGAATTGTAAAGCGGAAATGTCGTGAGGTTTGCAATGAAAGAAATGAGGATTGGTAATTGCTGGATTTAGGTGGATGATGGGGAAAGAAGAAGGTGTGGAGTGTGGAGGTGGAGGTGCGAGGGAGATGCGATCATTAAACAAGGATAAGTGTCGGACCTCGGCTCGGTGTTGCTCAGCTGAAAAGGATGAGCCGTGATTGGTTGATATCTCATTTATAAACATCGTTCATAAATCATCGTTGAATTGCTATCTACATGTCGATTTATCCCATAGATGCCTCGAGAATAGCTCTTCTAGTTGCATCTTCCTCCACCCATTTGCTTATCCTTTCACCGACGTCTCCGACCAAACTCTCGTACTGTGGACCTGGAAAGAAAAGGCCGCAATGTGCTCCAACCTCATCAACACCTTCCATGTACACCCTAATCCAACACTTGTCTCTCTTGCCACCATATTCAGGAGGAAGCATGCAAAACTTCTTATCTCGCTTCGGTTTGTCGTCTGTTGAAGCTACCGAGCCCTGCCTTGTCCTAGGCTCAGGATTAATTGTAGCCTTTCGTTTCTCTTCTTCCTTTTCTTCCTCCAGCCGCTTCTTCTCCTTGCGCTTCTCTTCTTCTTTCTCCTCTTTCAATCTCCTCTTCTCTTCGGCTTTCTGCTGCTTCTCGCGGTCTTGGCGTGCCTTCTTCTCTCGCTTCTCGACCAATTTCTGTCGATCTCGAATAGCACTTTCACGATCTTTCACTGCTTGTTGATACACTTTCATAACCCGCTTCTGTTCTTTCTCAGCAATCTTCCGAGAGTCCTTATCCGTATACACGTCCAGATTGATAGCCTCTGGTTCTGTCGGCATTGGTGGGATCGGAGGCAGAGATGGCTCGGTGACTGAAGGCTTTATCCCGAGCGATGGCTCTTCAGCTTCTTCCGTCTTTGTGGGAACAAGCGGCTCCGGAAAATCATCGTCTTCAATCGGCATCGAATCAATATGCTGCATAGGACCCAGCTCCTGCACATCGTCCTGAACACCCGAGTTCTCTCCTAATTGCGACATCTGAGCCTCTATCGGAGACGCGTCCGGGCCATCCTCAAGACGCTGTGGAGTGACGGTACCATCCCGATGCTCGTCGACAGATATCCTCGGTGTATAGGCCGTTGGTGTGAGCCTGCCTTCCTTCAAACTCATATCTTCCATCTCAACTTCAATTGGTTTCAAATTCCCATCGTTGTCCAACATTTGTCCTGGTGGAACCTTAGGCTGCTTTGGCCGTCCAGTACTGGCTGTATAATAATTGACGAATCTGACTCGCCGAGTTGGTGGTCGATATCCTGGACCTGGCTTTGGAGTATCATCCACATCTTCTAATGCACGAATACGCTCGTATCGATTCTTCAAGCCGGGATAGTCTGCCATACATCCACCAAACTCTAGGTGTGACATAAAATACTGCTTCGTCGCAGCAGTGAGGCCATCAGAGTGCTTGTTCACGAAGTGAAGAACGTTGGTCCAGCCTTTACGTTCGGGCAATCGTACATCGTTTGGAAATGGAGGGTTGAAAAACGGATCATTATGCGACGGGCTTGCCAACGGAGACGTGATGCTCTGTACCAGACTGGATGAGGATTCGGATGTCATAGTTGATGGAGCATAGCTTGACTGGCCTGAAGGCGTAGTCGTTCCACTGCCAACAGAAGATTGTGGTTTCGGAGGCTCTGGCGCCGGACGAAAAAGACTGCCAATCCCACTCACGACCACACCCGGATGCATTCCTAGAAATGGGGTATCGAAATTGATTGTGCCCAAAAGTCGATGTCGGAAAGGCTGCCCGGTTGCCGGTGACGAGGGTTTCTGGAGTGCCACTTCTGCAGACAACAAACCTCCCATACTATGTCCCAGTAACACGACTTCTGTGTGCCGATTCTCATGTGGTTCGAGCCTGATGATAATGAGCAATACCCCTAGGAGTCTGCGAAGGACCTACCATTTACTGAAATCATCTCGCGCAAAATCGATCGCTTTCCTTGACTTGTATCTGGGGTAGATCTTGGTATGTACGACATGTGTCTCGGAAAGCGTAATTGTGAGAAGGTTGTGAACATGTGCTGGGAAGCTCTGAAAGCTTGTCTCGTTTCCCATAAATCCGTGAATAAACACGAGTAGCAACGTCCGTCTACCATCCCGTCCTGACTCCGAAGGCACCAACGAATGTGTAGAGGAAGATCTTGGATCTTCGGACCTCCATTGTTCTGATATTAACTCGCTCCTTCTTGCGTCATCAGAAGTATATGGTGGTGGTGCAACAGCTTGGACCGAAGGCATTCGTGGAGGAAGTGGAGGTGCACGACCGCGGAGTTTTTCTGCTAGCTGGGCAGGAGTCGCAAACGATGCAGATGGATTGCTGTATTGCTCTTCTTGTCGTGCTTTCTCTGCAAGCTGAGCCGGCGTAGCATGTTCAGAAATCGGAGCACCTTGTCTGTCTCGTTGGGCTTTCTCAGCAAGTTGGGCTGGGGTAGCCAAACCTTCGAAACTTGGCCCGGATGCGCCAGATCGATCCTTTCGAGCTTTCTCGTCAAGTTGCGCCTGAGTCGCCATGGCGATTATTTTCGAAGTTATGGTATAAAAGAAGAAGAATATTGGTGCATGTTGGATCTCCTTGACTTGAATGGTTGAATTGAAAGTTGGAATCTTGGTAACCCCGCAAGACGATCAACATACAGGTGGGGTGAAACTGATAGGCGATAAGAACGAGGCTGAGGAAGGCTGTTTTGAGGCAGCCTTGTGCCATGGAATGCCCAAATTGAGATATAACTTACTTTAAAACAAGCGTTGAGAAAGTTACTGGGTCTGGAGGAAGCTTTGTGGTGTAAGATCGAGACAATACGGAGAATTTAAAGAAAAAAACCCCACCAGCTTGCCGTGCCCACTATCATCAAAGCTGCTCAGGCCTATCTCCAATTATTAACTTACCAACCCTCGCTTTCCCAGTGTTTGATTCCGCTTGAGAGCTCTTCCGGGGCAGAGAGGTGTCGCTGATCAAGAATTCTGAGAAGAGGTCATTCCAGAAGGCTCGTTGCCGACGACAGACATACTCCTAGCCTTGCCAGATATTCATTTGTAGCAGAGGAATACTGCCCAGTCACCGTCGACCTCGTAATTCTCAGATATGGGTGTCTATCAGCATTTGCGTGCTGCCATCTTCGGGACGCCCTGTGTTCTTCTTTCCGACGACTAGTATACTGGCACAAGACATTGGTTTGTGAGGTTACCGTAGTGTGCTCGTGATCCACTTGTTTCGAGTATCAGATCCGGCACGCCAGAACGATTGTAGAGGCGCTCGAATATCCGTATGTCGTTGTTTGGTGGCAGAGTCAGTGTGTGGAGAGAAAGTCTTGTTCGCTCAAGGCATTGTCCTTCGACAAGCCTTGAACTGGTGCGCCATTGATTGTATGGAAAGAGGATTGAGGTATCTTGCCTCCTATCGAGCTGATGCGGTTCTTGCCTGTCAGCAATCGACTCCCGTTAAGTGTGATGTTGAGAGAAGTGAAGAGAGGGAGGGGAAAGCTTTCGAATTAGTCTTCGTGGCTGACTAAGCACTACTACAGCAAGCTTCAGCAACTTCGTGAGATTTGGACGGTGAAAATGCCAGAGCGATTCGGAGACAAAGAATCGGACAGTCCTGAAGCCATCAGATAGTTGATCCAGATTCTGAAGAGGTTTGATAAGTAGGTCAGGGCTCAAATTTCTGATCGCGGGGTCAGCCTCTTTTTCAATCTTTCCAGCCTTGTTTCTTCTTCTTCTTCAACAACAAACATGGCGGCAGTGACTAACGCAGATATTCCTGTTGTACCAACGACTATTCATGTAAGGGACATAGGAAAATTCTCAGATGGAGCGGACATCTAATCATCACAGGTTGTCAATCGAATAGAAGAGAGCAGTGGAAGATCCAAGTCTGGTACCCCTCTCCTTCACCAGGACAATTACTGAGCCGCGCAGACCCGTACAAGCCTCCAAAGACCAAATTGCAGTCATCCAGTACACGGATGCTTTCGCAGATCTAACAGGACCCTCTCCAACCCATTCTCTCCTTCTCTCGACCTCAACGAGCTCTAAGAACCCATTCTTCCACGAGGCCTGCGTCTTCCTTCCAGCACACGATGAGCTGTACACGACCTCCAATCTTCTACAATCCACGTCTTCCTCAAACTTCCCAACAATCCTAATATCCAGAGTCAAGCTCCTTCGTACCGATCGCCTCAGTGGAGACAACAATGTGCATACGGTAGAGTGGGCGAAAATGCGGCCACCGCCAGGAATCGATATGCCGAATGGAGGGGTGAATTACAAGGACGGCATACTCTTCTGCGCACAAGGAACTGCTCAAGTTGGTACAGGGGGATTATACTACATGCCTCGGGGTAAGCCACCGCAGGCTCTAGTAAAGAACTTCCATGGGAGAGACTTCAATTCGGTCAACGATGTGGTCGTCGCGAAGGATGGCTCTATCTGGTTCACGGATCCATGCTATGGCTTTGAACAAGACTTCAGGCAGAAGCCGAGATTACCTTGTCATGTCTATAGATTTGATCCCGACACTGGTGATCTGAGGGTCGTGGCTGATGGATTAGGAAGACCGAACGGGATCGCATTCAGTCCGGACGAGAAGATAGTCTACATAACTGATACAGATCATATCCATGGGGATGGAAGCAAAGATCCTTTAAGGTATGCCTTCCCCAGCTAGCTTCGGACAATCACTCACCAATCTGCAGAGCTTCAACTATCTATGCATTCGATGTCATCCCAGGTTCGTTTCTGGCAAACAAGAGAGTCTTCGCATTCGCGGCGGTTGGCTTCCCGGACGGTATCAAGTGTGATGTCTACGGCAATGTGTATTCAGGCTGTGGGGACGGAGTTGAAGTCTGGAATACTGCAGGTAGTTTGATTGGGAGAATTCTGGTCCCTGGAGGCGTTGCAAACTTCTGCTTTGGCAAGGATGGAGAAATGTTTCTGTGTGCTGAGCAGAATCTGTGGAGGCTACAATTGGCGAGACAGACTAAGGGTGCATTACTTGGGATATAACAGCCATTATGATAAATGAGTACACGACATGAGCTCCAGACAGAACTGTTTGCGTTTCCTGTGAAAGTCTAGAACGAAGGAAAAGGGAAAGATGACCACATTTGGTACTTTCAACCCACTCTTGCATCAAATGATTAGCAACAACTTCCTCGCAATTGCCCATCCCACCTCCCACTTCCCCCACCTTCAGCTGCTGCATGCATTCATTGTCTCCATCTACGTACATGTGCACAACAATCTGTTGGAACCGTATCACAGAAGAAGCAAACGTAAAAGGGATCACAACATTCGTCCCGAGAACGACGTGTTCGCCGGCATCGGATCTGAGCGAGACAAGGGGGGAGATGGGCGGAGATTATCAGATCATCTAATCTGATGAGATTACTCGCGGAATGCTTCTCCGTGGAACCCCTGTGCTTCGGGTGGAAATTGGAGGGTGGGTGGTTAGAGATATAGGGGCTGGGCGTAGTGACAGGCGAAGGCGGTGAATGATGTGAGATAATTAGCATTTCCAGAGCACTTGGTAGAGGTCAGGATGTTGACAATGGCAGAATGGGTAGATCTTGAAGTAAGATGTTCACAGGATAATCTTTACCTCTATGGGAACCAGAGAGCGCTGGCGCCAGAACCATCGAGGTGTTTAAGATTCTGATTCAGGTCACGTGGATCGATAGTCCCGATCCTGGCTCCTGCACGCTGTCTGGCCGTCCACGGAAACATATATGTGTGTTCTACTAAGTATTGCATCGCTATGGCGTGTCTCATTTTCCAGTGTGTGGGAAGGTATACTCCGGCTGGGGGTTCTAAATCGGACCAGATGACTTTCAATCTAGGGACCGGTCTTTCCTCGCTTATCTTGTTGACATCACCCACACCCTAGCGAATTACCTGAGCTCTATACGTTGCTCTACAAGCTGCGTGATCTTTCTTCTGCTCATACCTTTTGTGTCTTTCTTTAGTATCATATTCTGACAGAATATCGAAATTCGAACGGTTCAGTGGTAGTTTGGTAGATCTCTACCTATCGGCTCTCCAGGCTTCAAGTTCCACTAGTCCTAGCTTGCTTGAGCTTCCGTTCCTTGGATAATGCTTACGGAAATCTCGGAGCTCCTAGATAAGCTACAAGGAGCCGGTATGGTCTTTCAAGGCATATCCGAAGATCTAGCTTCGGGCGTTTGAAGTTGTAATTCTCATCCAGCCCTCCACAAATTTTCTCGTCCGGACCCTACGCACCTCGTCGGTGAACTGTTCGTCAAGCTTTTAGTATATTAGCTCAGTTTAGCCTCATAACTATACCACTTTCAATATTCAGAGAATTAGTTTAAAATTTTAACCTTAGAATCAGCTTCTCGAAATGGATAGAGTAGTCGTTGATACAGAATCATTAAAGCTCAACGTCTCCACGCCAGGAGCTGACGAGCTTAGCTGCTAGCCAAAATATAAGTCCTCCCGACTCCCACAAATACTGCTTCAACTTTCAATCTTCAACCCACGCCCGTTATTTATCATCTGCAGAAGAAAGATGGCGCCGTCACTCAAGAGTGCGAGTGTCATCTTCCTCTTGACCATCCCCTCTCTTGTCATCGCTGCCTCCCCAACCTGTACTCTCAATGACTCCGCTCCCGCAGGTTCAACATGCGGTACTTATGGCGATGTCACAAACTTCGATTACTTCATTGAAGATCTCTACGACCCTCAGTACACCTCCATCCTGTCATGTGCTTCCGAGTGCGGAAATCGCACAAACTGCAAGTCATTCAACCTTCGCACTGAGAAGGAGGCATTCTGCGAACTTCACTCTGGAACCCAGCAAAAAGCGGGCTTCGTTTCTGAGGATGAGGCTAATCGTACGACTAGCAGCTACCAAGGATTCGATCTTGATTGCTTCGATTGTGTGGATGATGCCTCAAATCAAAGGTTGGCTGTCAACGAATCGCCTTTATCGAGCACTAGCACTTCATCAGAATCGCAGAGTCAGACTTCAAATCAAGTGACTGCTTCAATCGGACTCAGCACTCAGGGAACAGCATCCTCCACACCTTCCTCTTCAGCCTCCAGATCCGTATCCTCCTCTTCAACGTCCGGTTTCGGCTCCTCCTCTTCCACGTCTGATCCTCAGCCCTCCACTCTTATGTTCATCGCTCAAGCCATAACTTCATCCGCTTCCGTCACCAACTCCTCAACCACCTCCGTCCTACGAACTACACTAGTATCCGTATTCTCGTCTTCTACCTCGGGCTCTGTCCCGCCTCCAAGCTCAGCCACATACACTCCCGGGAACTCCAGCTTCACGGGTAATTCGACTGTTGGGACTGCGCAGTCGACCCCTGCATCCGCTTCATCTGACAGCGCATCTCGAAGCCACGCTCCCGTCCACAGAATTGCGAACTCGAATTTCACGGTCTCGTCAAATGCTGCTCCATATGTCAACAGTACAACGGCATACAATTCGTCTTCGGCCTCGACTACCAATGCTTCTTCTACATATCCCAGAATGTCATCATCCGATCCAAAACCCACGACGATTCGCGGACTTGGCGTCTCAAGAACCAGGAATGAGTCTGTAACGGAATACATGATCACCACCGTCTACGCAACTTCCGTTCAAACCTTTACAGAATGTCCTCTCACAGCCAAGGCCTGCCGTGTCGGGCTCATCACCGCAAGCCGTGTTCCAGTCACCACGACCTTCGCTCCAATTACCAAGGTCGTCGTTCCTAGACCAACCATCACTCCCATTCCACCTGGGTACGCCATGGTGCCCATCTACATGCTCCACGTGGACACCCTCAACGAGCAATGCCCACCACTTATCAGAAACTGCACCGCTAGACAGACGATGACCAGAACTGTCGAGGCTGGTTCAGCAGTTTGCCCTCGCCCAACTACTGATGTTCAATTCGAATTCTATCGTCAGGAAAACCGCGAGAAAGTATGCTATCAAGCTCAAACCCCCGATCCAGCTCCCATTCTACATGCCATTGCTGTTCCTCTGGACGAGACCGAGCCAGAACTCAGAGCTGTTGCTTTGTCGGTCGAAGCGCAGTCAGCACCATCAGTGAAGAATTCCACATCCGTGGTAAACATTACCTCCTCGAACAGATCCTCCATCAAGGCCATGAACTACCACATTGATCGTCTGGCTTCAACTCCGTGCGACTTGGGTCTCGGCGCATTTGACTACGATGAAGAGGCGTATCGGGCGCATTGTCCAGACTCCACCTCCCCATCCCCATCTAGCACTCCGTCCTCCACGAAACCCTCCGCTATCCCCATCACAACCTCATCCTCCTCCCCCTTCCCCACCATCTCAACAGTAATCCTAACCATAACCACCATTACCTCCCCAACAGCCCTCCTCGCCATACCAACAACAACCCACAACCCGGCATTCGACTACCAGGAAGAAGCACTCTGGACCTGGCCGGGCGAAACGGGTAGTCCGTGGTCTCTGCCGCCTCCAGCGCCGGAGATTCCTACTTGGTTGAAGTTGGCGACGACGGGGCCGGAGTGGTGGACAGAGGAGGCTTTTCAGTCTACGCCGACGCCTGCTGTGACGGGGCTGTAGAAGGGGCAGGATGGGAAGAAGAACCCCGGTGGTATTCGGGTTGGTGCTGGTGCTCGAGTGTTGAGTGCTATGGCGACGATTGGGGCTGGTGTGATTGTTCATTTGTGAGACTGAATTGATCGATCCCTGCACCTTTTGCGCTCCTTTGCTCGTTTTACTCTTTGCTTTTCGGGTGTTGGGTCGGGCATTCGGGGTAACACATTGTGCGAAGTCAATCAATATGAAAGGAGGAGTATCTGGCGTCGGGTGTTGAGGGCAATTTCGTCGCCCCGATGCATGTATTTAAGCATACAAAAGCATCGCTAGATTACATTACTAGAGTCCTTTTCCCAGCAAAGAATACATCATTCCCTTCCAATCTCTTTGGGTCAGTTGGAAGCTTGATGCGAGGAAAATTGATCGTGAGACCACTCAGCCGGCCTGCTAAACAGTTCAATTGTGGGTATGACAGATCAAGTGTCGATGTACAGAATCCGCCAGACTCCTGACCTTCAACCAAACACCAGCCCAGCCATAACCCTACAAAACCTCCCAAAAAAGGACCCAAAGACATGCCAGTCCTAATCATATCCAGCCCAGCCCCAACACCATGCAATGAAGACCAATCCCAAAAAAGATGTACATTTCCGGTCCTCAAACCCGTTGAATGTTCCCGGAAGACTTCCTTTGCGGAGGTAATTGCATATTGAAGCCACTTGCTCTCCTTGCCGCAACTGCCGCCATACCGTCGCTCAGAGGATTCTGTGCTTTCGCTTCTCCATCGCCATCGCCAGGTTCGCGTTCCAAGAGATGTGGATGATCAGGTCGAAGTTTCTGCGCCCCGAAGCCTTTGACCTTGAAAATGTTGATGATGCCGCCATTCGTAGCATTCATCATCTGTTCCCGTAACCGCTGCTTTTGATATTGGCGCTCGATCGGTATCGAGATCAAAGGCGGAACGACAGGTTGAGGTGCCCAATTCGCAAGACCATACTGAACAGCAGCCAACTCCTCGTCCGAGTCGACAGGGCCATTCCCGTCTTCTTCATCTTCCAGAGGCGCATTCGCATCAATCGCAGCCTCTGTAAAGAGGTTAGCATGTCCTGTACATCACAGTGGCGGACTTACTCTGCTGCTTCGCCTGGTTCTTCTTCTGATATGCTGCGAGTAACATGTCGTATGGCAACGACCGCCCAGGAACAGCTCTTTTCGCTCCCATCGAGTGACTTTTGCAAGTAAGAGAACGAGCGCAAGGAACCCCATCTTTGATGACACCACACTGTCTCTCTACATCGACGGGGCCTTTGGTACGTTAGAAAATGCTCAGTAGATGTGAGATAGATAAATGGAAATGAACAGGCCGCTATCCATCAGTGATGGCAAAGAGAGCTAAACTGCTCTAACTCAATGTCTACTGAGTTTGGACTTCTCTCTGCGCTTTGCGACAAATTATGATTGGAAAATCCGTTACCTCTTGCTTTCGGAGCTTTTGGTTTCGGCTCCTCTTTCTTCTTTTTCTGCTTCGGTCCCTTCTCAGCATCACCTTCAGCCTTGCGCTTCTTACCCTTCTTCGTATCATCGACCTCGACTTTCTTCCCGGCACTCTTCTTCGTAGACTTCAATCCGCCAGGACCTTTCTTCTCGGGCGAGGCATCATCGTCATCTTCATCGTCATCAGCCATCTTTGTGTCTCCTTCCTCATCCTTCTCATTCTCTTTGGCGGCTTTCTTCTTCTCTTTCTCTCTGGCCTCCTTCTGCTCCTTCTTCCTCTGTGCCTTCTGCCTCTTGGTTTCCAGACATTGCGTGAGATGCGCCGGCATCTTGTCCTTCATGATACTCTTTTTGCAATGCTTGCATTGCAATAGCGAAGTCCCATCTTCCAGAGGCCGACCAGTAGGAAAGGTATCTCGCGCCGCATCATCGAGAGGATTGACTATAGGACCTGGGGAGACCGGTACAGAGCTCGTCGAAGGTGTATTAATAACGACGGAGGGGCGCGTGCTTGACTCGGATGGCCCACCATCGACTACGCTCCCATCGCGCCAATTCCCGGGTTTGTTGTGCTTTGGTGGAGGTTTCTTGAGTTTGATGGTTCCTGTGGGTTTGTCCTTGGTCTCCTTCTTGGGTGCGACTTTGATTGTGGACTCGTCATCGCTGGCAACTGAGGGGGTACTTGTCAGCGATCTATAGATTTAGGAAGAAGCGCATGCATTTGCGCAGATACAGAGACCTACCTTTACTTCCTGCTGCAGCTGCCATGATGAATTTGATGATTGTGAGGCTGGTTCTGATGGATGGGTTGTCGCGACACAGTGTCGTCGTGGGAGCGTCGCGAGGCGAGGCTGCGGGCGGGATGGTCCAGCCTGATCGACAATAGTAAGTGGATTGTAGGCGGAGCTGGAACGACAATACGATCTCTAAATAAAGTATTAAGTATTATTGCTGGGTAAATTTCGCGAAGTGAAGGACAGCGAGCGAAAATATTAGCATTAAATCCAGACAAATTCCAACTACTCGAACACCGGTCGCTCTTTCAGCGTGATTCTGGAGTCTGAATGCTGAGTCAGCGTGTAACTTGATCGATTGTAACAAGGCTGAAATAATCTGGGGAAGTTCCAAAACTACACCAACAAGCCATAATGAACAATTCACAATTCCGCAAACTTGTTCTTGATACTCCTGCGCGGCAGGCCTCTTCTTCCTCTCCGCCAGACAAGACAGCGCAACGCAATGGCGCAACACCTTCTGCCTTGGGTTCTCGAATGCGCAGTTCGATACCCATGACTCCGTCAGTACTTCATCCACATACTCTGCTGCTGAAGCTAATCTGATACAGGCGCACGATAGCAGGCTATAGTTCCACCAACACATTTGCGCGACAACTCGCCGAGCGCAATGCTGCCGCCTCCGGCTCCCAAACCAAGAAGTTCCGCTCCGCAGCAGCACCCAAAGGCGCAAAGCTCGCAGATGGTTATACAGATCGTGCAAAACAGCTTCGAACCACGGGTGAAGAAGAGGATGAGGAGAATGACAAGGTCACGAGGGTCAAAGCGCTAGAGGAGATGATGAAGCTACAGCAGATCGACGAGGAGACATTTATCAAGTTAAGGGAAGAGATTCTGGGAGATGAAGTCAAGGATAGAGCAAAGCTGGTCAAGGGTCTGGACTGGGGACTATTGGAGAGAGTCAGGAGGGGAGAAGTCGGCGTAGAGGATGTCCTAGAGGGAGCCGAGAAGAAAAGTGTTCCGACACCAGACGACGAAGACGCCGAGGACGTGGACGATGAGTTTGAGAAGTTGGAGGAAAGAGAAGTGGAGGCCGTGGTCAAGGAGCGGGAAAGGAAAAAGGGAGAGATGGCACCACCTGCTCTGACGGGCAAGAAGCGAAATCGAGATCAAATTCTGGCGGAAATGAAGGCAGCGAGACAAGCAGCAAAAGAAGCAGCAGCTCCATCCCTAGGATCCAAGTTCAAAAAGGTTGGAGAGAGAAGGGCGGAGAGCAGGATCGAGAGAGATGGCAAAGGCAGGGAGGTTCTGATTACAGTTGATGAACATGGAAACGAGAAGCGTAAGGTCAGGAAGGTCCAGGCTGAGCCAGAAGTTGAGAAAGGTCATGGACTATTAATGCCAGACAAAGATGCGGAACCCTTAGGAATGGAGGTACCAGACATTCCAAAGGTGGAGGAAGAGGAAGAGGATATAGATATTTTCGACGGGGTAGGAGACGAGTACGACCCTTTGGCAGGCCTCTCAGAGGACGATTCAGATGAGGCGGAGAAGGAAGATGGTGAGGTTGAAGAGAAAAAGCCTGCTCCTGGAAGTATGGCACCGCCTCCGAAACCAGTCGCATCGCGGAATTACTTCAACGAACCCAGCAAACCTACACCTACAGAAGAATCTAAACCCGCCGCTCTCAGCGATCCAACAATCCTTGCTGCTCTGCGCAAAGCTTCTTCACTCAATTTACCCTCGTCTGAACCATCCAATGCAGAAGAAGCCGCCAAAGAAGCTCGACGCAAGAAGATGCTGGAACGAGACGACCGAGATTCGCAGGACATGGACATGGGTTTCGGGTCTAGTCGATTCGCAGATGAAGAGGACTTCGAAGAAAAGAAGGTTAAATTAAGCGAATGGGGTAAAGGAGGTGATGATGATGGTGAAGAGGGTGGAAAGGGTAAAGAGAAGAGGAAACGAGGCCCAAAGAAGCGGAAGGGTGATAGCAATAGTGCAGCGGATGTTATGAAGGTACTTGAGAGAAGGAAAGCATCTGGCTCTTGAGATATTTGCCAAGCGAGTTGATAATCGAGTAAATACTTAGCCGGCAATGTCACGCAAGCATTTTGTGGCTTTTTTGTTTGATATCCCTTGATTGCTCAGCCATATGAAGATGCGTGAATTAAATGCGTAGACATCGTTGAATTTTGACCTCCTGAGACCTATGTTTAGATTCGACGCGCAAACATGATCTGAGAAACAAAGCTTCCCTTGTCCCATGGCCTTTGTCCCCAGCAAAATGCCCCTGTCCAAGCCTCGGCTGTATTCCCAAAGAAGCACATTCTACGCGCACACCCGGCAATTCGATCTGATAATCGACCCATGAGCTCGGAAATGTTGAAGGTCCCGGTATCGCCCCTCAATCTGGCCAATGGCCGCAATCTAATGGCGTAGTGCGGCCAAATCCGCCGGCACTTCCCCAGCACTGCAGGCGTTCGGTTGGGCAGGCATGGGTGGGATCGGCTGGGATAATAAATCGTGTGTAATCGATGACTTTTCAAGTTCGATGTTCCTGTTCTGATTCCTCACACCACAAATTCGACTTCGACTTCGACTTCGACTTCGACTTCAATCCACCAGACTCTTTCTGCTACTACTTCGCCTTGTGACAGCTTTCACTAGCTGACCTGCGATTACAAAAACTCAAGCAAACAAAGTCTGCCGTCATAGTCATCCGCACTCAATTCAATGCGATAACTTGGATTGACTTCCTTTCTCCCGCGGATTTCCTCCTTCCACCTCCAACCTACAACCTCGACTTTTTGTACATGCTTCGAAGAAATATCCTCCCTTCAATCATCATGTCTCGACCATCAGCAATCCGTACAATGACGACCTCCCACTGCATTCCCGAGGAACCACAAACATCTTCGACCTCGGTTCCATCCCTCTCCTACTCTTCCTCTTCTTCAGCCGACGAAATCGAAGAGCCTCCTCGTCCACGCCGCGCATCGACCAAACTTATTTCGCAGAATGCCGCAGACATACAGAGACTTATTGGCGAGCCGGGCACAAGGCTGGTTGAGAAATGCTGTGGAGGAGGATGTTGCATGGCCATCTCGAAGAGTGATGGTCTGACTTTCGAGCGCGTTCCCCTGCCCGACAATGACGCATTCCGAGCTCTACAATTGAAGATCGGTCCAATCCCTACGACTTTATCAAATGTACCAGATGTGCCAGCCCAGACTGTTCATATCTCTTCAATCAGACAGGGCGTCCCTTTGCCACCTCTTGCGCAATTGAAGATCTCGGCTGGAGAGGAGGCTAAAGATGCTATCGACTTCACCCCCCACCTTGCGACGGAGACCACCGAACTCGACACCACTGTCCACCCACCTCGATTCGTCCAACCGCATCCTCCTTATGATGTTTACTCGGCTCGCATCTACAATACCCGTGAGCTCACAAAGCCTGGAGCAGAGAAGAGAACATACCATTTCGACCTAGATGTAACCGACTACCCAGAGGAGTCTGGTGTGGACTTCAAGGTTGGGGGTGCCGTTGGCATGGTCGCTCCAAATGATGCTGGAGTTGTCGATGAGCTGTTGGACCTCCTCCTGGTCCCTCGCTACCTCCGCGACCGAAACATTCTCTTGAAGACAGACGGTGGAAGATGGCCAACAGTTTGGGGCGAGGATCAAGCTCGAGAGTTGACTACAACCCGACGAGACCTTTTGACCTGGTGCAGTGACATCCAATCCTACCCACCCACCAAGCCTCTCCTCCGTCTCCTCGCCGAATACGCCTCCGACCCGAACGAGAAGAAGATCCTCATGTACCTCACCTCAGCCGAAGGACAAGGCGTATTCTGTGACTTCAGAACCGGCCCACACATCACCATGAACCAGCTCCTGCACGCCTTCCCCTCCTCCAAGCCCCCTCTCGATCACCTCCTCTCCCAACTCCAGCAGCTCATGCCTCGCTTCTACAGCATGTCCAACGACCCGCACGAGAACTGCGTGTACAAAGCCGGCTGCCGCCGTCTCATCGAGATCGCCGTGACCGTCCACGAGACTCCCAACTGGCGAGGCGGACCACGCACCGGCGTCGGATCAGGCTTCTTCGAGCGTCAAGCCCAGAAGTTCCTGGAAGCCGAGAAGAGAGGCGAGAAGATCGACCTGCGCGTCCCTATGTTCAAGGGTCTCATGGCCAACCCTCTGGCAAAGGAATTCGTCTCCGACGGTCCTATGCTCTTGATCGGCGCTGGTGTCGGTGTTGCTCCATTCCGAGGATTCGTGCAACGCAGACTCAAGAATGCGAATTGTGCGAACAAAGTCTGGGTTTTGCAGGGTGTGCGTGATTCGCTGCTTGACGAGCTGTATTCTGGTGAATGGGGCGTTCACGAGTCGGAGGTGAAGAAGGTCGTGCAGTCGCGGAAGCATACCGGCAAGGGCAAATATGTGCAAGATGAAGTCCGGGCTCAGGCAGATCTGGTCTGGTTCATTATCAACGCTTTGGATGGTCGTGTCTTTGTCTGTGGTAGCAGTAAGGGAATGGGAGAAGGTGTTGAAGAAGCTCTGATCGATGCGGTCATGTGCAAGGGCAACTTGAGTCGGGAGGAGGCTGTCAAGTTTTGGAAGTTGAAGGGTGAGGCTGGTCAGTACATTGCCGAGACATGGTAGATGTACTGTACACTTGGTACATTTTTGTGCATAGAGGACAGAACAACAGCGCTGCATTTATGGCGAACCTTTGCTGTTGATAGGCATGGCGTTTTGGAATTAAATTTGGGACTTGGGTGGTACTTTGTGGGAACTGGAGTTTAGAAGGCCGGCGGCTTGTGGAAAACAAATGTATCAGCGAGCGAGCGAGCAATCGTCCTCGTCGTCGTCGTCTTGAAAATACAATGGAGCAGGCGTGGAAATGGATACCATTAGATGAGTAAAGACAGAAATGAGCAATCATCATCATCAATCAATTGATATTCCAAATAATGGGCAACGTGTTCTTGTACCTCTTATGACCTTGTGTAATGCCCGAGGTGCGTGCTCCGTATATCCGTGAGATTATCTCCGCTTCGGCGTGCTATTTGCTCTGAAAGTAATCAATGATGTCTGCGCCGTTCGGATTTTGGAGGATATGGAATTCTTACTTTTCGATGGATGATTGCTGTTACTATTTTCATTTCCCATTTGATGCTTTGAGGCGTTTCGGGCCAAGGTGTTGATCCTTTGCCTTTCCTTTGAGGTGGGTGTGGGTGTTGGTGTGGGTAGCTCGTGGGGGTCATGCAGCCAGCGAATAACAACATGCCGAAACGGATAAGCTGTACCTTGCGGGACTTCACTGGTTCAGACTCTTTCAATGAGTATTTGTACCAGAGTCCTGAAAGTCTGATGACATATTTGTTGCTCGCTGACCCGATTTTTCAAACCCTTAAGCCCAAAGTAACAGAATTCGCTGATCAATCCACCTCATTTGAAAGTCACTCGTTTCCCCTGTCTACCAAGCAGAATGTCCACCATCCATCCTCAAATCACTCCCCGTCATAAAACTACTCGCATCACTTATCAAAAACGCAGCCGCACCCCTATATTCCTCCGGATAACTCAACCTTCCTAGCATATTCTGCGTCGGCCACGACTCCTTTCTCTCAGGGTACTTCTCGAAGAGCGCTTCCACCATAGCAGTTACGATGTAGCCAGGTGATATGGTGTTGACTCTGATACCGTGCTCGCCCCATTCCATGGCTAGGTTGCGTGCGAGTTGAATGACAGCTGCTTTGGACGCGTTGTAGGCTGGGCAGATGAGGCCCTACAGAGGTATTGTCAGTCATTGATAAGAAGGAAAATGAGTAGAACAGAAGACATACGCGATTTGCAACCGTCCCGCTCATGCTAGCTATCATAACGATACTTCCTCCATTCCGATATTTAATCATTTGTCTCGCAGCAGCTTGCGCAGTCATGAAACACCCCGTGACATTAATACTCATCATCAAATCCGCATCTTTCGCCGTATAGTCCAGCGCTGGTGTCTCTTGCTGAATCCCAGCCGCGGCGATCAACCCATCTAGTCGTTGGTGTTTACTCGCTATTTCTTCCACAATGGCATTTAATTGCTCTACATCTCGGACATCGATTCTGCGGTATGAAAGCGACGTCCCCAATTCCTCTTCCGCGCGTTTCTGGATCCGTGAGAAATCATTAGACGGCGTTTCTAGTCTGTCAAGAGCATACACTGTCCTTCGTAAGTCTCAAACCCGAACCGGGAACTTTCAATGAGAAAGATATACCAGTAGCACCAGCCTCCAGCAAAGCCTCTGCCTGAACCAATCCCAAACCTCTCGCAGCACCGGATACAAGCACGACTTTATCGACGAGGTTGAATTCTGGGAGGCGTTTTGTCGTTCCTAGGTAGGTTGGGGCGTTTCCTTTTCGGAGAGCGGCTGCTTCTGCGTCTGGGGCTTCGGGAGGCTTGCGTGTTGAGGAGGCATTGAGGACACGGGGGGATGTGGAGAATGAGGACTTGGAGAGGAGGGATGTTGATCTCAGAGCTCGGGTGGCTGCACGGGGGAGGAGGCGGAAAGAATTCATGGTGGCAGTAGTAATTGTAGGAGAACTTGACATGCAGAATGCAGAATACAGGAAGATGTGCTGAGGATATCCAGGACTTCGAGCTTGACTTGGAAGGAACGAGAGGCACGACAACAAGGTAACGGAGGACAAGCAACTTTTATTTAGCTATTTGAGCTACTTACCTATCTCAGAGTAGCACCCGTAGCTCGGATTCCTCTTTTCAAGCAAATGGCACGAGGTGACGAGGGGTGATGGCCCTGGCGCATTTGGCACCGAAAGCCTGACGTGTTCTAGTCTTTTGTGCCACGCTTGAGTATGAGGAAAGTGTTCCGAGTATCAGTCAACAAAGTTTTAGGTGCCGCCTCTTGCTTGGTCGAAAGGAGGGCATGTTCATGTCGAAGTGGCTTGATGCGGGGTACATTTTGTGGCGGGGTATGAGCCCAGGGGTAAAGTGGAGTTAACAAGTTGGAGGATTCTCGGTTTGATTTACTTGTCTGTATGATTTTATCTTGAGCGGACTATGGCTATCACAGAAAATAACGATACATTGTGAGCTCACTTCATGTCTTTGCTACTTCATCTGACGATGTTCCAGGTACTGATCTGATTACGGGGAGCTCTCCGCATTTCACGTAACGAGGCCGCCACACATGCATCCCAAATGCATGGGAGGATGGGTAACCGAAATAGGTATCCCGAACGGAACATTTTGTTTCGTCTAGCCGCTTGCTTTTATTTTATATCCAGTTCAGGTCATTATTTCATCAGAACAGCTTTTATAATATCTTACTCCAGTAATAATGCTCAGCGGCTCGCAGTTGAAGCATCACCACCTTCACATTTGGCTCAACCACTCGGAGTTTGGCTTCTCTTTTAAGTCAAAGGAAGCATATAGTTGCGCCAACTAAGCTTCTATCAACCAATGGCTCGTGATAAGGACGGCTCGTCGTCGCTGTCAGAGAAGAGGGTTGCATTAATCCGGACTCGCTATCCGAAAGCGGCGATGACCAACCATTGACCAACACTGCGAAGTGCAACAAAACTCTATCTGAGCAGGTGAGAAATCGGGTCGATTCGAGACAGAGTGGATTGGTAAGACGGGATGCTTGATTTCTTGGGGATTTCCGCGTCGTTTTGATTCTGGAGAGCAGAGATTAATAGAATCTGGCTTCTTGAATTCTGCTGTCGAGTGACGACCAACTGATAAAATATAAGAGAGACGTACGGGAAGTGGCACTGCATTAACGAAGTGACTGATGGGAAATAAGAGAGATAACATGTCTCCATCGTCATTATGTCGAAAGGATCGGGCGAAAATAATATCAGACAGTCTTTTAAACGTTCCTAAGAGTGTATTTTGGGCCTCTTCAACCGTCATGATAGGCAAGCATATTGCAAACTAAAGCTACCCAAGAGCTGTGAGTCTGTAAGCATCTAGTGCAGGGCAAAGCATTCCGCTGCAGGTCTGAAAAAGGGTTTCCAAGACTGAAGTATAGGGAGATCTCAGGTTGATCGTCGATGGTGTTTCCAGATTGGCAACACCGGATCTGTATCATGTGCTTGAGATCACTCGCAGGATACCAGGAACTCGAAAGTCACGAAGGAAGAAGATAACATGCAAAGCAGAAATTGGCGATAGGCTTCACAGAAGGCTAAAGTAAACAACCTGTCCCCAAAATTCCCCTAGCGCGTCGCTTATGTTTCTCCGCCGTGGCAGTAATCGATAACGTTGATGCCACTCCTCTATCTCCAGGACAGATGTCACCACATTAAAGCCCCTCGGCGCTCCATATGGCACAATGCAGCAAATCATTACAGCTTTGTTGGCATCAGTTCCAATAGTTCTTGCAAGTCAAACCGTGTTCAGTGTTCATGATGACTTACTGGCCTTCCCCCAGGTAAATGGTCCTCCTTCCCCCTCCAGACACAGCTAACAGCTTCCCAGTATGAGGTCGTCTTCTCCGATTCCTTCATCTCCGACATCGAAGCAAAGTCGATAGTTGAGCAAGCTTCGGCAGCTGTTCCGGAATCTCCACGAAGCTCCGACACCAAGAGCATAGAATCGCGTGTAGACGATACTCCCCAAGCTTCCGCCGACAATGCATTCGATCCCAGGCACGAGACCTATGAGTTAATGTACCTACATGGCGAACAACACCTCTGCACAATCCCCATAGTCAACATACCTACCAAGAACGAGACGTCCAAGGCAGAAGCAAGAGCGGCGGAGCAAAAAGAACTGGCACGCGCGACAAACCGAGGTTGGGAATTGCTGCAGGAACTGGATGGAGGATGCCTCTACTTCGTGTCTGGATGGTGGTCATATGCATTCTGCTACAACAATGAGATTACACAGTTCCACCAGCTTCCTCCACAACCTGGAAAGCCATTACTCCCACCGCAGCCAGATCCAACGACGAAACAGTTCGTGCTAGGAAGGGCGAAAGGCAAGGGGAAGCCCAGTAAGGAAGATGAATGGGAGAAGGAGATTGAGGTATCCAAGAAGAAGAAGGCGTCAGAGGACCCTCCAAAGACGGAGCTTCAGATTAAGGGCGATACGAGGTACTTGGTTCAAAAGATGGAAGGTGGCACAACTTGCGATCTCACAGGGAAGCCGAGACGGGTGGAGGTGCAATTCCATTGCAACCCACATGTTACGGATCGGATAGGATACATCAAGGAGGTCACGACATGTTCATATTTGATGGTCGTATACACTCCGAGACTGTGTAGCGACGTAGCATTCCAGCCGCCGAAGGTCAACAAGGCGCATTCGATTGTCTGCCGAGCCGTTGTACCGGAAGAGGATATTCAAGACCGGAAAGAACTCAAGGAGATAGAAAGCCAACTCGAGGCGCCACAGAAGGAGAAGCCGATCAACGTTGGTGGTGTTATTCTTGGTGCTGGGAAATGGATCAACAAGGAAGGGCAGCGAATGCCTATCCCAGCAAATTTCGGGCAAGAGCCCACTGGAAGAGTTGTTGAAGTAATTGCTCGAGCCAAGAGCAAGCTTGAGGGTGGGAAAGTGGAAATGGCTAGTGACAAGGAACTAGCTAAGTTGGATTTAGATCCAGAGATGGTCGAGACTGTGAAGAAGGAAGTTCAGAAGATGGCCAAGGAGAAAGGATGGAAGATCGAGGTTGTTGATGCTCCTGGTCAGATTCGAGAGATTCTTGGAATAGTGGATGGTGATGAAGATGAGCCTGAGGATGAAGAAGGAAGTCAGGAGGTCTTTTACAAGGACGAATTGTAATATATGATTAGCCGGTGTTTTTTGAAAGATACCTTTGTGAATGCGTCTTGGAGCCATCTATGTTTGCGAGTGTTACCCGTGATGTTCAGATGCCAAGTTGTAGCATGCGAAGTTGCAATGTATCAAAAGCTAGCGTAAGCATCGACGCCGTCCGGAGAAAGCGAAGACATCATGTACATCCAAAGGGCTATTCGAGACCGAGGCTTGACTTATTCAGATTTCTCAACCAACCATGTCACAGTGGCGTGCGCAACAGAAGTTGTAAACGTCCTGATGGCACTGTCAATCCTGCAGGCTGCGGAAATGTCTTTTCCTGCTTCCAATGCTCCATACGGATATTGTCACTCACGTATCCGCATATTCCAATGATGTCCATCAACCGATGCATTCTCTATTCAACCATAAATATACACCAGAGGCCCGTCCTTCAACCAGACCGAGTCCTCCATGCCACACCCCCATTCATACATTTCCCATCTAGTGAGCACCCGCCTTCTTGGTATCCTTCTTCTCATCTGCCTCTGCGTTCTTCAGGAAGTCCCTATGATCAAATTAGATCTTGTAGTATACCAATTGGCTTCCGGGATTTTGGGAGACGTACTTGATGAAGCTCTCCTCGTCAGGACTCGAAGCATTGATCGGTGGTCCTTGGGTCTTCTTTGCGGTCGATCCTCCCATTGATAGAGCGGTTCCTCCAAAGAGCGCACCGAGAGTGACCATTGCGAGCTGTGTTCGATGGTGGTTAGCCTCCAATTCCAATTCTTCTTGCTTGCGGGTTGTCCGTCGGGTTGGGGCTTGCCGGGTGGAGGGAATTGGGAGTACAAACCACGTGGGAGCCGAATTGGCGACCGGCGATGGTATACATTTGGACCATGGTTGCGGATTGAAGTTGGGAATGTGCGAAGTTAGGTAGAGGTGGATTTGGTGGGTGAGATGAGCTTCGTTGTTGCGATGCTTCAATCTCGAGAGTTCGGGGCTTCCTTGGCGCGCTAGAGACTACACGTGATATCAAAATATTTGTTTCCCAGGTTTGTAGATTTCTACGAGCATAGTTTAGGGTTGCCTACAGTTGCAGTATACGTCGGGAAATATGTAGAATACACCAGAGATCTAGGAGTATTGAATGGTGATGCACATAGCTTGTTCATATTTCCCGGATTCAAAGTCCTTCCGTAACCTTACCTCAGGTACAGTACCAAGTCAAAGAAATCACATATCAAAGCAAAGTAGATTGTACAAATTTCGATTCATTTGTCACCTTATCTTCTTGCCTTTCGAATCTTTGTTTGATATCCTTTTCGACTCCCATTTCTCCCAACCAGCTTGACAGAGATCTTCCTCAACAACAAGATCTCTCATCCTGAATAATCTTGTAGGATACTGCTCAAGTATCCAACTCAACAGTCCACTCTGCCTCACGATAGTAGTGATTATGAACCACGATAATGCGCTCAAAGCCCCGGCCAGACATCCAACCATAACCTGCTTCTCCGTATGGTAATTCAAGTATATCCTACTCCAAGCAACCAACCCAGCACTCGCCAATGCCAAACCAGACAACAAAACCCTCGATACCATGGTCAATGGTGTATGTGAAGGCGTAGGCTTCTTCGGAACATGTCGAAACAAGAGGAAGAGCGTCAAGCTCAAGGAGAAGAAGGCCACGAATTGAGCATGCGAAGATGGCATTCCATAACCCTTCCCATGCATCTGCTTCGGTCTCTCCTCCTTCAATATTCTCTTCAGTGCAAAGTTCAAAGCTTCACACGCCATCTGTCCACCAAACATCATGAGGATCTCCATCTCGCGAGTCGACCAGATCAGAGTCGCATACACAACGCAAAGTCCTTGAGGAACGAGGGCCAGCCATGCGCAGAAGTAGGATATCGGATCGTTGGGATCCTAGACGGGTTAGCAGGTGTGATCCAGAGGCAAGTGACTCCTTACATAGTGAACGTGTGTCAAAGAAAGAGATGCTAGAGGGGCAGTGTCGGTCATGATTCATTCGCCGTCAGGTAAAGTACCTCTTGACAAGCCGTGAGGAGATGCGGTGAAATTTGGAAGTGAGGAAACAAATACTGCGGTCTACTTAAAGGCGCAGTCTGAGTCTCAGGCGTTGTAGTAGGAAAGGTTTGGGTGTCGAAGCATCCCTGAAGTTTAAGGACATTCTTAAACAGGCGTCGACCATTGTTAAAGCGGCTCTCGAATCAAATACGCTAGTCTTCCACTCGGACATCTATCGCGGGGCATCAACTTCGATATTATTTCCAACCAGTCGCCACTTCTACCAAATTCTTTTTCAACCACGAGATTTTGGCACGCAGCTACAATTTCTTACATTCCTACTTATGAACCTCGCCGTATCCCCTTCGAAATTCGTCCCTCTCTCCAGGATTGACCGGTGACCTCTCTGCTTACCATGGAGGATGAACGACAGGAAGAACTGGACTGCATAGCAGCCATCTTTCCCGAAATCCTCGTGGACCCCAAGAACCCATTTTCTGTTTCTATGGAAATACCAGTCCATCCGACTTCTCCAGTCAAAGTTCTCTTCCCAGCGTCCTCCGACGGTCTCGTTCCTACCCCGCCACTCTCCACACACTCTGGTCAAGAAGGCAAAACTGCGATGGTCCCCGCGAATGCTGTCGAGTCGCAGAATCTATCTTACCTACCGTCTCTTCAACTTCGCATAACTCTGCCAGAGGAATATCCCGAGAAAAAGGCGCCGGTCTTCGAACTTTCTGCGACTCCAGCATGGCTCTCGCGCAAACACCTCGACGAGCTACAAGGGAAGGGGGAGGAGATGTGGGAGGAAGCAGGTCGCAGCTCTGTGGTCTACGGATATATCGATTTTCTGCAACAAGAAGCTGAACATGCTTTTGGATTTGCGGAGGGCGGAAATTTGGAGGTCCCCCAAGATTTCAAGATCTCCCTCTTGGATTACGACATCAAGGCGACTCAGGCTGCATTTGAGAAGGAAACTTTCGATTGTGGTGTTTGTCTTGGTAGGCAGCCAGTGTGGGAAGCTTTGTGCACCTACTAATTTCGCATAGATCCCAAGAAAGGCACAGTCTGCCATCGAATGATCGACTGCGGTCACGTATTCTGCGTTCAATGTCTCCAGGATTTCTACAATAATGCCATTACGGAAGGACATCTGGCTGCTGTTCAATGTTTGACACCCGGATGTGCGAAGAAGCGCGGTGACGAGCAAGTTGCGAAAGGCAGAAAGGCCAAGACACAACTTACTCCAAGCGAATTGATCCAGATTCCGCTCGAGCAGGATGTGGTTACTCGATACGTCAAATTGAAGCACAAAGCAGAGTTGGAATCGGACAAGAATACAGTCTACTGCCCGCGAAGATGGTGCCAAGGTGCTGCACGGTCGAAGAAGCACCGCAAACCAGTCGGATTTGAGGATACAGAGAGCGACGACGAAGATGACGAGGCGACTTCGAAAGGATATGTTGCTGGAGCGGACCGTCTCTGCATTTGTGAAGACTGTTCATTTGCCTTCTGTAGTCGATGTTATCAAGGTTGGCATGGGGAACTAACAACTTGCATGCCGAGAAAAGACAACGGAGAACTTACAGAGGAAGACAAGGCATCTCTGGAGTACATGAACAAACACTCTACGCCATGTCCGACGTGTTCTGCTCGGGCTCAGAAGACACATGGCTGCAATCATATGATCTGCTTCAAATGCCATAGTCATTTCTGCTACCTATGCTCGGCATGGCTTCCGCCAGCGAATCCTTACAATCATTACAACAACAGATCCTCATCGTGCTACTACCGACTCTGGGAGCTTGAAGAAGGTGATGGAGAAGATGCGGGTAATGGTAGAGGACGACCGGTGGAACTTCATGAAGATGAGGAAGAGGACGAGGACGTAGAAATCGAGCTGCCTCCAATTGTTGAGGTTCAAGTTCCCGACATCGTTGAGCCTGACGAGCCACGAGAAGCTCTTGAACCACTTCAACGAGAAGGTCCTCTTGTTCTACGGATCAACCATGTCCCTGCTCCTCCACCACCTCCCGCTCCTGAAGTCCCTGTACGTGCTGCTCCCAACCGAGGACCTCGACGAGATCGAGCTCCAGGTAATCCGCCCAATCAACGACGAGTTGTTCGACAGAGAAACGTCGTAGCAGGAGCTCGACGTCTTGGAGAGGCCGAGGAACGAGAGGCTTTTGAGGAGAGAAGAGCAGAGCAAGCACAGCAAGCTTGGGTCCAGATGTTTGTTCAGATGGCCATGAACGATGAAGAGGATCAATTGGAGAGTGATGATGAGGAAGATCCTGCTGCTTGGGAGATCCCAGTGCGTTGACAGGATGTGGATACGGATTGGAGTATTATCGATTCCGTAGATTGCATAGCATTGCGTAGGCGTTGGGGAGTTTCCATATCCGTTGGTATGAGCGATACCATGGTCCTATCTTGATGAAGTAGACGATTCAGATGGAAGTAAACAAATATTTTTTCACGTATTACCCCCGACTCCTTTTTAGCGAGGTTCGTTCCCAATTGCTTCTGATTTTCTGAATTAGCTAGAAGTCCGACCCATCGTGCTAGATATTGTTATAGGTCAAAGACAACACAAGAACAAAAACTTTGCTGTGTCTCTGAGACGAGATGTGTCAGTCACAAGGAGCCTCTACGAGCACATTCATTCCATTGTGAGGAGGGGTCACGGCAGAAAGCTAAGAATAGCCTGGACCAGACGACCTGACCGCCTTCTTCTCCATCTTTCATTCTTGGACCACACTTCTCTCCACACCCCGCTCCCATCACTTCAATAACAACAGTATCAGTGTATTTTTCTCAAATTCTCACAAATCCATCCTCAGCTGAGAATGCAGTATCACAGCTCGATACATATGTTGCGCCCAGACCCTCCTTCTGGTCTGATAGAGGCGGTGCCACGTCGCAGCTAGGTTTCTAGTGGCCTACATGAGCAGCCCGAGGGCTGAAGCCAATACAATAGAAGCCCCGTTGGATGTGGCTCGTATTATTGTCTGCTCCTGCTTCTCCTTGTTTCTGTTTTTGTTTCTTGTTTCTGGCTCTCTGATTATTCACTCGTTCTTTGCTTTTGATTCCATTTCTCTTTCGTTCGAACTCAACCTGTCAATTGTCAACTGCTCATCTTTATTCTCTCACCGTAAACTTCAATCGTAATTCCCATTCTTCATATCTAAACATGTGCGCGAAATCTACAATGGCCTTACCAGCCTCATTATTAGCTAGCATTTTCCTCTTCTCGCTTCCTCACCTCACGATTGCAGCATCAGATACCGGGGATGAGTGTTCTTGCTTCCGAACAAACGCCTCGTCGCAAGGCTATTTCCTGAACCATCAGTTCCACGACTACAGGAATGTTGCTGGAGCTTCCAGTCCGCCTGCCTTGACCACCAATGCGACGAATGCGACGAACGCCTTTGCGACATCGTCGTTCTTCCTCCAAGACGAGTGGAGAAATGAGTGGGCGGTACAGAACTGGAACAATAGCGACTCTCTGGCTTCATCTGGAGCTTCAATACTCATGGTCAACACGCCGAATAACGTCTACATCGGTACGACTACCCGGCCCTGAGATTGCCATTTCTACTAACAAGAAATAGAGCAAAGCAACGACAGTTCCCCCGACTACAAGTCCTACCTAACTCTCCGCACCGCACGCCACGAAACCTTCCAATCCGTCGCCGAGATCGACTCCGTCGAGCAAGACTTCCACTATATGTCCGCGCGATTCATGGCGCGGGTGATCGGTTCCCCTGGCGCATGCGCAGGAATATTCACGTACCTGGGAGGAGATGCTGCGTCTGATGTGCAGGAAGCTGATATCGAGATCCTGACGCGCGATCCTAGGAATAGGGTACAATATACGAACCAGCCGTCTGTGAATAAAGCCGGAGATGACGTACCGCAGGCGACGATGAATGGTACGAATCCGGGAGAGAGGGACTGGACGCTGTGGAATGTGTATAGGGTTGATTGGATGCCGGAGATGAGTAGCTGGTATGTGAATGGGGAGAGTGTGGCCAATATCAGTTTTCAGACGCCGAAGGATCCAGCCGGGTTGATTGTGAATATGTGGAGTGATGGGGGTGTGTGGACGGGGAATATGAGTCTTTATGACGAGGCTTTTTTGCAGATTCAGTGGATTGAGCTGGTTTATAATAGGAGTGGGCCGTATGGAGGGTTGGGAAATAGGAAGAGAGATGAGAAGGGGGCTTGGGGCGTGCTGGAGAAGAGGAAGGGTACGCCGGGGTGTAAGGTGGTTTGTGGCGTGGATGAGCAGGTTAACGTTACAGGGACGCCGACACTGCTTTATAATAATACGGGAGATGCTACGATGGGCTGGAGGGGCGAGAGTATGGGAGCGCTGGTCTGGATACCCTTGGTTTTGGTTGGCGGTGCGGTGTTTGGATGTTTCTAGGTTGGGATATGACTGGCTAACTGGGATGGAATGTGTTTCCTATGGCGTTGAGCGAGGGGGAAAATGAGATCTCCGGTAAATTAGTTAATGCATCGATGATTCAATCCTGATCATACAATTCAATACGCCAAGATGTCCTCTGTCCACCTTACATTATCCACAGACATAATCACAGATACTTACTCCTCAACGCCTGGCTGATAGAGCTCATCCTACTGGCCATGCCCCCTCCAGCTTGCATGTTACTAGCAAGTGCTTCTTCCAAGGCAGACTGTGTCACCGAAGCATCTATTTTCGTTAGTTTTATTCACAGATCCACGAAGGGAGAACATGCCGTCCAGATCACTGAAACTACTTCCCATACTCGGCGTCCCATCACTTCCTTTCCCACTCCCCCTTCCAGTCCCAGCTAGCTCGGCAGTCCTTCGAGGACTCAGCGGACCAACTGGCCTGTCCCCTCTGACATGTACATCCCTCCTAGGAGCAGCCGAAGCAGGTGTTGAGCTAGCCGAGGAATCAGACGTCTGTGACAAATCTACCTGTCTCTTGTTGGCATTCGCATGTCCCGTCTTCCTTGCAATGTTACGAGGGTCTCCTCGAAGTGTAGCACTTGGATCTTGATGCAGTACTGGCATGAATGCTGGCTCGTCGTCTGAGTCTATAGTGTCTGGAGACATCGGTTGTTGGCCGGTCTTCTTGGCATAGCGCGGACCACGATTTCGAAGAAGTCGGGATTGATGCGTAGGTATAGAGTCGGAACTTGAGGAAGAGGAGGAAGAAAGAGGAGGAGATGTTGTGACAGGTGGGATTCGAGTCTTTGGGGCTGGTGAGAGAGATCTTCGAAGTGTGGCATGTTGTGGTCGAGGACTGGTTTGGGCTGGTAGGTTTCGGGATGTCGTTGTGGTATTTGCTGATGAAGTGCGGGAAAATGGTGGTGCTAGAGGTCGTCCGGAGGTAGAAGATTCATTCTTGGGTAACGGAGAATCTTTTCGTGAAGACAGTGCAGATGGAACTCGCGGGCCTGGAACATGGTCAGCTTTACTCACAGCCATGACTGACCACTTACCTCCACCTCCTGAACCTGTTCTCCTCATTCCTTCTCCTCCCGTTGACTCGGAGTTGTTCCATGGGACTGGAGACGGGGCAGCAGATCCTTTGGAAACGCCAACTTTCCTCATTTGTGCCCGCACTTGGAGGAGTTGTCTTTCGTAGAGCCATGCTGCTTGTTGGAGGAGGAAGGCAAGAGTGACTTCGAATTTCGTTGCTCTAAACTATTAGTTTGTTCCTGAGAAAGATTAAGAAACTAACAGTTCATTCCCTAATATTTTCAGCGATGTTTTGAGGATATGAGTAAAGTACTTACAGTCAATATCACTGTTCTTCGAGGCTTTCGAGAGGATCTTCCACAAGGCTTTGTCTTTCGAGGCATCCCATTCGACCTGGACATCAGCAATCGTTCGTGAACTGCTAGGAAAACATACTGATAACGGGTCTACAAAGTCCCCACGAGCAAATGGAAGTCTTATAAAGACGGTATAAGATGGATCTGAACTCATGATTGTTGTTTCTCAAGTGAAGAGTTGAAGTAATGATGTGAGGCTGTTACTTTCCTTATCGCGCGATTAGACATCCCCAGCCTTGGCAACGGCCCCACCACTTTAGAATAGCTCAGCCCAGTTTCCACGAAACATCCTGCCCTGCCCTGCCCAGATCATCTCTGAATCCCCTCATTCAACACCCAACCTTTCTCCCGTCGTCGTCGCCGTCAGGTCGACAGATGCCACTCTGACTGCCATCATGCAGCGCTCGATACCCTTCTGTCTCTCCTTAATCATCGGCCTCCTGGTGTGCATAGTACCTTTTACTGCTGCCTTCGCAGTTCCGTGGACCACCGATTACAACCAATTCTCTACTACCCAGCGCGACCATGTCGCAGAACATCAATCGCACAAGTCACATAGTATCTTTCCGAAATGGACCTGGCTACGAGATACGGCGGTCGAGAAAGTCTTCGGCATACCTCCAACAGCCAGCCAACCCAGCAATAAGAAGCCCACGCGACCAGTCAATTCACCACTTCCAGCTACGCTTCTTGCAAAATATGGAGGAGACGTTGTTCTTCGATTCAATCTGAGTACTGTTGCGGAAGAAAAAGCATTGGCAGAGGCTGCAGATACATTGTTTTTGGACGTTTGGGAATTTACCAATAACTGGGTGGATATCCGATTGCGAGAGGATGATGTATGTTTGATAGATGGCTTTTTGTGATCGTACTAACAATTGCAGATACCTTCTCTTCTAGGGCTTCTTCCCAAGTCGCTACAGACTGCCCACTCGAACTTGATGCCCGACCTGGCCAGAACCATCTATGAATCCTACCCTGCCGTCACATTCACCGAACCACGTCCTTCTTTGATACGTCCAGATCGTTTCTTTTCGCCCAACCTAAGGGCCTCAGATGGAGCTGAAAACATGTTTTTCCAGGACTACCATCCGTTTTCTGTTCTTGTGCCATGGATGCAACTTATGGCTTCAATGTTCACAACCCATGTCCGGATGATCAGTATCGGGACAACCTATGAAGGTCGCGATATTCCGGCACTTCGAGTGGGTGTTTCCCCAAACCTCCCCCGGGACGAGGATGAAACCAGAAAGACAATTATCATTTCTGGCGGATCCCATGCTCGAGAATGGATCTCGGTGAGCACCGTGACATACATCGCTTGGTCTTTGATCGATTCCTATGGAAAGTCCCCGGGAATTACCAAGCTTCTCCAAGAGTTTGATTTTGTCTTTATTCCAACCATCAATCCAGATGGATATGTTTATACTTGGGACAACGATCGGTTGTGGCGAAAGAATCGCCAACAAACCAATCTTCGATTCTGCCGAGGCCTGGATCTAGATCGTACTTTTGGATTCGAATGGGATGGAACCGCGTATCAGAGCAATCCCTGCTCAGAAAGCTATCCAGGAGACGAGCCATTCCAGGCTGTGGAATCCCATAGATTCGCGGAATGGGCCAAGAATGAAACAGAAAATAATGGAGTCAAGTTTGTTGGTTTTTTGGACCTGCATTCATATTCCCAGCAGGTCTTGTACCCCTACTCGTACTCTTGCAACGCGGATCCACCAAGCTTGGAGAATCTCGAGGAACTGGGTATGGGGCTTGCGAAGGCCATTCGGATATCAAGTGGCGAACAATATAGCGTTGCGTCTGCTTGTGAAGGGGCCATATCATCCAAGAAACTCAAGGGTACAGGTGGATTTTCCCGCATGGAAACTGGTGGTGGATCGGCAATCGATTGGTTTTACCATGAGATGCGAGTCCGGTATAGCTACCAGATAAAGCTTCGGGATACCGGGAGCTACGGCTTCTTGTTGCCGAAGGAAAACATTGTGCCTACAGGAGAAGAGGCATTCAATGCTGTGAAGTACTTTGGGGATTTCTTGCTTGGGAACAAAGGGATTGAATCGACACTCTTTCCAGAGTCGTACCCAGCAGAGACGGCGCTTGCCAGTCCGGATAGCACAGAACAACTTATGGAAGTTGAAGACGAGGAGGAAGACTACAGTTGGGAATTGAGGCGGAGAAGGAGATAGAAGACTGTGTATGTAGGATTGGCGTTATATATGGGCCCTTAATTGGTGGGTACCTTGGCCCAGGGAGGCGGAATCTATGGCGTCTGGGCTTGGCTTTGAGTCAATACTTTTAGTGGTTTAAGCTATCTAGATAGGGTTTTTAGCAATGATGATATGACGATCCAGGTTGTCAGCATTTGTATCCGCCTCGTGAAAGGGAAAGAGTTTTAACGAGATTTTCGGAACTGAAATCCTCCTTTTTCAAATATATGCTTTCTCAGCTCAGTTCATAGTTAGATGTCTTTAAGTCATAGCTAGATCCCGCAGATTTGTATGCCGCAAAGAATTGCTTGCTGCAGAGAACTGCTTGCCGAACAGAATTGCTTGCCGCACCACATGTACCTGCCGCACGAGACTTGTATGCCGCAGAAGATCTGTATGCCGTAGATTTGTATGCTGCACGAGATTTCTTTTCCTCTAAGTCTCAGGCTGTTCGAGTTCAATCCGGCCCACGTGACCAACCTCGATCCGATCGTCAGGAAAGTAGATGCACAACATCTCTTTCCCTGCCAGGCATGTAAATCGAAGTTCCCATAAATACCCGTTACAGCACTACCGTAGTGCGCTGGCAGCTGTGGGGTAGGTACCAGAAACCGACAGATTCCCATCCCCCGATCTTCGAGTTCACCAAAAGCCGTGTAGATCGAACCAACTAAAAAGGCTTGTAACAGTAAGAAAATGGGAAAGAGCGATCTTCTCCAGGCCCGAACTACTTTCCCATCCTTCTTCAACTTCGAGGTTTTTGATTGAGCAAAAGAAACAACATGCAGACGTCGACGACTTGTATATGCAAGAAGTGTTCTTGCTGCAGATCGTAGCTGTGAGAGAATCAGCTAGTGACTGAGCAAGCGAGCGAGCGAGCATGAATACCTCCGAATATCAGGACCAGGCGAAGAGGCTGAGTGAGGTAAGTCAGAAAAAGATTCCATGCCGAGCCAAGATGGGATTAGGGAATAGTGTGTATGGCTAATGTTCTGTGGCTTGGTATAGCTTCGACGAAGGTCTGCAGAGCAGCAGAATTTCGAGAAGGATGCTTTGAGGTTGAGCTCGGCTGGTACTGAGACTGGGAAAGAGGCAGTGAAGGATCCGTTGATATCTTCGATTCCGGGGATATATGCACCGAGTGGATTTGGGATAATAGATATTCTGGTATGTCTCTTCCTCGCCTTCTCCTGCTCCTACCTTGGCTTTTGCTTTTTATGTAGCCGCAGACTAGTCAATGCGTTTAAACTTCCGTAAAGGTTCTCGAAGGATTGGTTGATTTACTGGCTGATAATGCATCACAGCTCCAAGTCTACCAGCGTCCAAATCCCCAAATCCAAATCGGTAACGTTGATAGCAGCGTCGCCCTCGTCCTCTGCGACTCGGACTTGCCCGACCACCCCATCGTCTACTGCTCCGAACCATTCGAAAAACTCACCGGTTACAGCAGCAACGAAATCCTAGGACACAATTGTCGATTCCTACAACATCCTCCTCAGATCCGACCTTCGTCAGATAAGAGGGTGGAGGAAGCGAATGAGTTGGCAAGGAGGGAGGTCCGGGCGAAAATTGATGCAGGACTGGAGGCTAGAGTGCACTTTACAAATTATAGGAAGGATGGGAGTCCGTTCACGAATATTTTGACGCTGATACCAATTACCTGGGACGGGAGGAATTACATTGTGGGGTTTCAAGCTGATAAAGGAATGCTGTATCGGTGATGCGCATGCAAACGTTACAAGAAGTTGGCGCTAGGGTCTGACCAAGCTGTATATCTTCGAAAGATCTTGGTAAGACGGATCAAGCTGTGTAAATTAACGAGGATTGTAAACGAGGTCTATAGAGCATAGATTATTAGATCGAATGCGTATTCGAATACTTTAATGAGAGGCTCGTTTGATTGTTTTGGACCTCCGGATATCTTATGAGGCATGGAAGATTCTAGTGTGGGGGTAGGAGATGTCAGATGAGGTTGAAGCGTAAATAGGAGTGCAGATTGCATTGGGAAGGAAGAAGCAAGATCCAGGTACATCTCTTTGCCAATACACCTGGAAAGAAATATCGAGCATGTGTCCACTCTCGCCTCTAGGGCGGTCCTAGCTTTGGAGATGGTTTTGATACATGTCGGTCTGTCGCTTTCACCGGGCATCGTAGGTAGCATTACTATACTCGTTCGTACAATCTGACCAAGTAAGCCTCCTTTCGCTTCCCTCTCCAATGTTGACAAGACTGCAGAACGGGGGCCGCAAGCGAGAATTGGTCCAGCCAGCAACCTGATTTCGTCCGTGCACGGAAAGGTGGGGGATCTCAACATCTTTCATTTTCAAGAACGGATACCTGCAGCGAGCAATTGACATCGGTAACAGGTCTATTATAGGACGGGAAAATCTTGTAGTGTCCACCGAAATACCCTGTTGATACGAGTCTCAGCTGACAATGAACAGGAACAGAACAGGCTGGTATCACATGCTTCGTTTCTCAGCTTTTGCCAGTCTACACAGCTTTTGAGCAGCGCGTGCAGCGTCGGGGCCTGATGTGAGAGCTTTGGATCTCAAGTATATTCATACACCTTTACTTCCAAGACTCCTCCTCCTCCTCCTCCTCATCATCATCATCAGCAGGGGGCCGAAGTCAACTATTTCAATCCAGTCACCAACAACTATCATCACAATGCCACTCCAAATCCCTGGACCGTCGGAGGATCTCCTCCTCACACCAACACCCCTCACACAGTCAACATTCTCCCCTTTCGGAACCGTAATATCCAACCCTTCGCCAGAACTAATCCCCTCCTCCACCCTCAGCCCATCATCAATCCCACCAGGCGCAGTCCAAGCCAACCAAGGGTCCGCACTGAAATACCTAGACGTCACGCACATGCGAGATCTCTACTCGCAAGCACCGAGTAATGTTTCCTCGAAAGCGGTTATGAACATGTTTGTTTGCGCACCGAGGTCTTTGTTTCCCCACGAGAAATCCGTGTCAGGGATGGAGGGAGTCTTCCCCGTCTCAATCCTAGAACGCCATCCCTACACAACGCAAACATTCATCCCTCTCGGGCTCTCTCCGCGCGAAGCCCAGAACGTCCGCTATCTCGTCATCGTAGCGCCGTCACTTCCTCCCTCGCAAGCTGATGCTGAATTGCCTGTTCCGAAGGGAGATGCGTTGCGTGGGAGAGGATTCCCTGATTTGGGGAAGGTGAAGGCGTTTATTGCGCATGGAGGTCAGGCTGTTACGTATGGGGCGGGGACGTGGCATGCGCCGATGGTGGTGCTGGGAAACAAGGCAGTGGATTTTGTGGTTGTGCAGTTTGCTAATGGGGTTGGGGTGGAGGATTGTCAGGAGGTTGAGTTTGGGAAGGGAGGTGAAGGAAATGGGAAGGGGAAGATTGGGGTGTTGGTTAAGACGGGCGAGAGAGTGGGTGCGAAGCTGTGAGGAGAATAGGCTGATTCTTGAAAGTGCGGAAGAAGATTTGAAGAGGAGAGAGTATTCTTGAACCAGAATGAGCTTGAAGGAACTAGAACTGATAGCAATATCAAGATACAGGTAAACATGAACTGGGAAAGGTAGTAGGAAGTGCTGCCCCGAATTAGAGAAATTATGTAATGGCCAAGCAAGCTTCTGCAACCAAGAATTTCAATTCTCCACAGGAAATCTATATATCGAAGTCCCGGTTTATAATCAAAGTAAGAACATTTTCATACTCAAAATTCTCAGTATCAAAACTAGAAGGCAAGAATTGCGATTTCAAATCCTTGTTCGTATATCTATAATAGGTGACTCTCATTCGGACAAGATAAAGATAAATATTTCTTCAATGAGACACATACCCAGCTTTAAGCTCACGCAGCGCCACTGCAAAGAAAATATTAAATATGTTTCGATGTCCTCGTCCGTATCGCAGCATTCCAATCCCATCGTGAACCTCGGCACGCCCTGAAACCCCCCTGCCCCGCCCTGAAGAAGACCCGCAATAGGCGAGCGCCCAGGCGTCAAGCGCCAATTCCCAGGCAGGGCTGGATCCGAAGACAAGCAACGCAACCTCACGAAATCTCCGATGCATGTCTCAGACGACGACGACGACAACCCTCGGCCGCGACAACGCAGAGAAGGGAGGGAAACACGACGGCTCGGAGGGGCGCACGCATTCCTTCGAGTGCGACTATTGGTATGTCGGACTCGGGGCTGAGGTTTCGGTCGTTTGATGGTGCAGCTGGTGAGTTGGCTGATTGCTGGCGGTGAGGTCGTCGACGGCCAGCCTTGGGCGAGTATGTTGTCGGGGTGGTTGTTATCACAGTCGAGTTGTAAGTGTGAGGGTCAATGATCGTAGGTTCAGTTGTCACGTTAATTTCACCAGTAAATACACGTATATGTTTGATTTTTTTTTTCATTCTCCTCAAAATCCCTAGTATCCCCGAATAGAAGTTATCCAAAAGTTTGGACATCCCTATATGTATGCAGAATTGAAGTGTATAAACATTGAATTTTTCCCTGTGTATCCAAACGAGTGTTGTCGGAGCCTAAACTCCAGAAAAAAGGGAAAAAATATCCCATCCCAAGTTTCCCCGTCTATGGTATCTGTCCCGTATCCGTTTTCCCAAAAGGTCCCCTTTGTCGTCATGGGCAGGCTTGCAAGCCATGCGCTTCATAAGTCGTAGCAGTAGAGTCGCAGCACGCAAGCGGCGCAGACGTACATCCATCCCCATTCCTATTTATCCACCGCAACTCCGGAATCTCAACTCCCGAGAAAAGAAAGAGGGAGAAGAGACAAGCAAGGCTGTTGTTGTTTCTTGATTTATGCGGTGACGAATTCACGGGACATTCTGGCGACGAGACCACGGCGGCGCTCGTTGCTGACGGTGCCGAGGAGGCAGACGAGGTCGCCTCCGTCGGTGCTGAGAGTAGCGATGTCATCCCACTTGTTGTAGGCGTTGCTGCAGGGGAAGGTCTGGCAGCCAGAGACTGGGGTGCTGCTGTGGAGAGGGAAGATCATCTTGACGCCGTTGTTGTCATCTGGGTTGACGATGGCAGAGACATCGAAGTAGGTGGCGCCAGCGAAGCCGTCGAAACGGACCTCTCCGAGCATACCTGGGACGTTGGCGGCTCCGTCAGAGACGGAGTACCAGTTGCCAATCCAGCCGGTTGGGAAGGTCTGGTTGGCAGTCTCTGAGCCGGCGATGACAAGCTCGGGGATGCTCTCAAGGCCAGCATTTGGGGTGAAGATGATGGTGCGTTGAGTGCTGTCCTGGTTGACGAAGTGGACTGAGCCAGCAGAGGCGAGGGTTGCAAGCGCGGTGGCTGCGAAGATGGTGCTGAAGAATTGCATCTTGAAGGATTGTGTTGATGATAGAAAGTGAGTGTTTCTGTCAAGTTGGTCGATCGAACTGAGCTATATGAAGCAAGAGTACTGGATCGATGATATATATATATGTTGAGTCGTCGAGACTTGTTCTGTTGTTGTTTTGAGTACGGGCGTTCTGTTTGTCGTCGAGACAAGGTTGGTGTTTAGCAAAAGAGTGCTGGTGATGGTGTATGATCACAGATCGATATTGCAAAGAATGAATGAAGGAACGTCCGTCCGAAAAGAGTCAATAAGGCCAAAAGGATTGTGGTTGAAGGAAAGAAAACGGCTGGAGGGGGGAATGAAGGGGATTCATATATGGGGAGGGTGTGGGTATGGCATGGTCAGCCAAAAGTTTCCTCTGTCCAGCGGACAAGCTGCAGGCCAGTGCTCGGCTTGCCATCAGGGACACTGGTGGGGAGGATAGTGGAGGATAGTGGGACTTTCTTTTCTCGCCGGCGGCAGGATTTGCGGCATCCAGAACGTTGGATCCATAGAATGGAGGTCTTCTAAGACGTGGTTGGGCCCACGGTTGGGACCACGTACTTTTCCGCAAGGGTGGTGGAGGACGTTCTTACGTTGGGTTTCCTTTTGGCGCGGAGGATGGGGACGGACTCGGGAGGGAGGAAGGGGAGCAAGCACTGCAGACTTTCGAAGTTCGGAGCCAAGACTATGCTGCAAGAAGCAGGATGACATGAGCCAGGCATACTTTAGCAACAATTCGCAAGAAAAGAGAACTCAGAGAAGAGATTTACTGGATGTCCCACTGTTGCGCTCAAACGTTGATTGGCCTTCCAGCGGGCTAGTACCTGAACCAGTGATCCGTACCATGCTTCCCATGCTTTCTAGAGGCCGGTGACGTGCCCACTAGGGTCCACTGGTGCATCGGGTGCCTGCCCGAAGTCGCCCGTGCCTGGCTTGTGCCTGGGCTGAACTCTGTCGAGGACCAGGCTCATGGTTGTGTGAGTGGAGATCGGCAGAGTTCAGGACCAATTATGGGAGGGCGGGAGATTCTCATGCTGCCGTTGGAAAGTTGACTTGAATCGACGATCCGCTGACAGAGTCTTGGGTGCATGAGCAGGGAAAAGGGCATTCGGACGTTTTCTTGCATCACATCATGACTGACAGAGAAGAGAAGAGACTCGAGAGGACTTCTAAACAATCACAAGGGAACAGCCGAAAAGGAAAGACAAACCAAAACAAAACAAACCCCAAACCCTGTTTCCTCGTCACCCCAAATATTACACTTTTGTTTCTTGAAACCGGCGACCCGTTCCATCTCCGGGCCTCAGACGAACTCTCTGTTGAGGCCGTGAGGTGTGGGTGATACAGGATCCAGGGGGGCGTGCCAACATTGTCCTGCCCTGCCAAGCAACACAAGCAAAAAACGAGAACCCCTGGAGGCGTTCACCCGTTCACAGCGCAACCGGTAGAGCCACGTCAGTGCCAATTATTTCCCGTTATCCCACGCCCCCATTCGCAGGTTGTTCCTTATCGCATCGCATGTCCGTCCGAGGTACAGCCAGCGAGGGGCTTGTATTGGCTCGGTATGCTCCCTATGCAACAGGGATAAAAAACGAGGGATTTTATTCAATAGTTTGTGCAAGAGGTCTAGACCTTTTGAGAGGTCCACCAAAGGCACAGCATAAAGACGTGACCGACTTCCCAGTTTGTGCATGCCAAGGTCGGCATAAAACTCTTCATGCTTAGTGCATGTTCATGGTGATGTTGCATTGGTGGGTGAGGTTGGTTCGGCTCCTCGCTTACGGCTGAATATTCGGATGATGACCGTTACCAAGTGATTGACTGGAGTTGCTGGAGGGAATTGTGGATGGCACGTTAGGAGGTCGGAGATAGGTAATCATGACATGACTGACTCTGGACTGGTACTTTCCGCCTGGAGACCCGCTGAAGGACTTTCTGGAAGGCGGGATTCCAAGATTTAGGAATGAGGTGGATTCCCGAGGTCTTGATCGAGAGGCTGGGATCATTTCAAAAGAATCGTTCGCAAGAAAGAAAGGTAGCCTAGAGATGCATGTGAAAAGTTAAGCTTAAAGAAGAGAACAAAGAGCAAGGCGACTTATTCATGCGATGGAAACTATTGATCGACGGAAACTTCTGAGAAAAGGTTTGGGTTGACTTTCAGTCTTGAGCCCGGCGGGAAAGGAGACTTCGCCTCCCTCATTTCGTCGCCTCTTTGCCTTCCTCCGAGAATTTTGAGATAGCTTTTGTTAGCAAACAATCTCTATCACTTTTGAATCCTGTGATGCGTCTTTGCATGACTCCTTGATTTGGAGCCGGTCTTTGTAGTGTAGCCCCAACCTTTTAAGCGAGCTGGTGGGAGGAGACTGACTCAAGTCAATAATACAGCCACACAAACCGGACGAAGGTGCAGGAGAAAGCCAGGAAATGCCCCGACGGGTCGGGATTGTTCAAAAAAGTTTGGAATTAAAGACTTCTATAGGATAGGTTCGCTACGATCGACTCCTCTCAACGAACGTGATGCCCAGCCCAGATCCACCTTCTGATAGGTGGGCAGCGTCACAGACAGGGAAGTGATTTATAAAGAAATCATGAGATTGGAATATTTACATTTTTATCACATACAGTCAAATCCGATTTCGGTGTCCTTCTTACAAGTATAAACAAATAAAGCACTTATTAAGCCACACTGCCAAGACAGCTAGAGCAATTCTGGTTAGTCATCTGTTTTATCACCATACAGTGGCTCAGCACAAGCAGCTGCTTTGAGAAAGGCTAATGTTTGGCCCTGGCACCTCCGTAGACATAAACCCTCGTGACGAGAAAAATGTGCGCGACTTAGACCTTAAGTACCTCAAGTTCTATGCACGTGTCAATACCTCCTATCGCCAACAGCGCGACTCTCCGAACACAAGGGATAATTCCTAAGTAACTAGCAAGTGCAACAGATCTTCTTCTGTTGCACCAAAAGTACGATGAAGACCATAGCGTATATCATAATTCGACAATGGCGAGATCATGCCTCAATAAGCTGGTCCCTCTATTCCCTTATAAAATGAATTCATCTCGTCAGTGCCACAAGCAGGATCGCTGACTGATAGGTTCCATACTGTTGTTTCAGCGACAAAGAAAAGTTCAGCGATGAGGACTAATACATCCTGTCTGCCAAAGTCCAAAGCATAAGGTTCACCATTCTCAATCTTTCTCGACTGGCTTTCTGCAAAGGTCCCTGACCAGTCCAAACGGAGAACTGGAACTCGGCTTTCCATACAAGGTCGTACGAACAGCACAAGCATTGAGCTCTCAAGATTGTGTCGGCCGATTGAAAGGTGTGGCAGCTCCTGAGGATTGACTGGTCGTCTTTCTCGACATTGGAGAAGCTTTCCGTCCCTTTCTTGCCATGCTTCAGTGGGAAGCGTTGCTTTAATGTCGTAACTGGTGGATCTCCAATTTATCTGTATTGTTGGATTCAGCGGCCACACAAAATTTGTTCGCGCAATTGTCAACGTCGTCATGGTGAAGCTGCTAAGTCGAGAAGCCTTAATAGTCGTGTAACCTGCTTCAAAGTCGTACATGGCATAGTCGTGTTGATTCATGTGCATCGGTCGATGTGGGCCATAGTTAATCCAAGGCCTTCTATTAAGGTACATTGCAAAAAGCATGTCCTTTGCACTCCCGTAGGTACAATTCAGCGCCCCCAGAAGTCGCTTACTTTGCTCTGCTCCAAGGTCAAGGCCTCGCGCACCTTCTTGCTGGGCTTGTGATTGGATTATTTGGTCGCCAAAATTACCATTGATAGCTCGTGCAAATAGAGTAATCCGTAAACCTTTGTTAGATAGCTCGAAGATATCATTCTGTAGAGGAGACCAACTGACGATATCACGCTTTGCTCGGCGGCCATCTTGATCAACCCTTCCTAGAATCTCAGGAAAATGGACTGGAAACTGTGCCGGCGATATAGCTAGCAGTCCCTCTGACTTTCCATCCCAAGCGAGAATAGAATGATCCACTCGAGTCCATGTTCGTATGATTTCTTCTTGTAGTCGTTTAAATGCTTTCGAGCCTTCCCCATAAAGCAGAGGCATATTGATGTCAAAAATTCCCAAGAGTGAGTAAGCGAGATCCTCTTCCCTAGTAGTATTCCTCATAGATGCCCAAGACATACGTTTTGCTACGCTTGTCTGCCAGAGTTCGTCACGATCTTCAAGAACACCTTGATCGACATGAGTAATGTTTGCAAGAACCTCTGCAATGTCTGCACGAGAAGCAAGCATTTCCCAATCCGAGTTATAAAAGAGTAAACGTGGCGGAGCAATAAGTTCCTGCAATGTCCAACCTCTGGTGAACCAACGGCAACTGCGTAGTCCTCTCTCAGTCACACATCGTCTACCGAGGACACATCTGATAAGTATGCATAACAGATCCGAGCGTTATAGTACCAGCGATACATCGAATTAATAGCCTCAGATAGCTCTGTACTGCTTCGTTTGTCGATGCAGCAGGTGTCCACCCAAGCGTATTTCAACCCGTCTGCTACAGCCTGACGACAAGCATATACTATTTTGCGGTATCCTCTTTTCGACCTCGCCAAATCAAGGTGGATGGTATCGAAAGATAGCTCTTCTTCACCCCATGTATGAGATAGGATAGCGTACTGTCCTTTGACTAGCCGGTCATCCTGGAAGTGCTCCAGCACCAAAGTCACAACGTTCAGAAGCCACATTGTCTGCTCACTTGATATGATTCTCAGAGCCTCGACGCATCAACTAGTGTCATATGGAACTCGACTCAGCGGATACGATCGAGTCGGCATATGTATGAAGTTGTTTGTTGAGTTGGGAGACACCTTGGGCGAGGCTTCAGTCGAGTGTCAAAGGCGGCAATCATAATCTCAGGCCTCAGAGCGATGACAAAGAAATAACTAAGCAGAATTGCTTTGGTCGTCTTGGCAGTGTGGCTCAATAAAAGATTTATTTGTATAAAGAGGACACCGAAACCGAATTTAATTGTATATACAATGAATTAAACATTACATGTTACCTTGTGCTCCTCCCTGGTGAGCCCTCTTCATCCTTCTCATTCATTTCCTTCGGTGCCAGCTCGATACATTCCTCCTTTGTGCCCGTCTCGGTGGGTCTCTCCCCTTCTTTCAACATCCAACTCCACGCCAGCCCACCTACAGAGACAATGAGTAGATAGCTCCACCATACAATCCCCACAACGCCCTTGTCCATACCCCATCCAAATATCACACCTCCAAGTGCTGGCCCCAATGCACGACTCAGACTGCTGAGCATGTTTCCCACTCCATGAACAGCACCCAGCGCTAGAGGTGAGGGTGCTGAATTCGTGAGCAAGATGACACTGCTGGGTATTCCGAAAGTACGAGCAGTGACTTGTAGGAAGAGAATGAATGCGATGCTAACAGCTTGCAAGATGTAATGCGAGCTTGGTATTAGGCACAAGTATGGGGCGAGCAGGTAAGCGAATGGAAACATGGCCAAAGCAACACGATAGCTGCGGAGCGTTCCTAGCCAGGCTTGAAGAGACGGATAGATGCATAGCTGGATCAGAATTCCGAAGATACCAAATGCGGAAAGGAAGAGTCCGATCGTTGGGGATGGGAGGCCCAGTCCGCCATTGAATTTGATTGCTGAGGTGACAGGAAGCTCGGATGGAGGTGTTGAGAGGAACACGGGGAAGACTTGCATAAATGCCGAGTTGTGAAGAGGTAGAAGCCCGAAAGACACTATGGTAACAGCAACTTCTCGGGTCCAGATTGCACGAGAAGTGATCGAAAGCTTGGGCCTTGGTGGTGACAAACTCCTGATCTCCACAGGAGCTTCTCCCTTTGGTGACTGCATATCCATCAAATCGTCGTCAGTCTCCTCTTCATCCACGATCGCATATCCAGCTGATTTCTTCTTGAAAACACGCTTCAGTCCCCGTCTCATAGCCGTACCCGCAATAATTCCGTAATCCTTCTTATCTTCCAATCCAGGCATCGTCTCCTTCAACCCGAACACTGCTAGGAACAGACTGCATAACAGTGCCGTAGCATTGCAAATCGTAGGTAGAGCAAACGGGTAAGTTTGCATCCAGGCGACTCCATGTGGATCGTTTGCGAAGTTGAAGATCCCTGACGGTCCGAAAAGAGATGGAAGGTTGACGATAGGATCAGCCAAACATCCTCCCAATGCCAGTCCAATGACCACTCCCGAGTTGAACACCAAAGGCAGTAACAAGAATGCCCGACTTTGATATTTCCTTTCAACCACAATCTCAGCTGTCATCGTTCGCATAACCCCAATGTTCCCATTTCCGATTCCTGCTAGTACCCGCCAACACATCACTGCCGGTATTGTGGTAGAAAATCCAAATCCAATGTTCGATGCGATCGATAGAACCAGGCCGATAATGATCGTAGGCTTCCTGCCATAGTGATTCGCGAAACTCGCCCATGGTACCGAAGTTGCGAACTGTGAAAGAGCGAACAGCGAAACGAGCAGACCAGCCTGTCTTGAAATCGAAGCTTGACTTGTCGTATCACCGGTTTGTAATGAACGTATGAGATAGTAGAGGTATGGTAGGAGACAGGTGTTGGAGAGGGGTTCGGAGAGTCGGCAGAGGGCGAGGATGAAGAGCTGAGGTTTGTTCGGGAGGGACATCCATGTTACTGGAGGTCCCTTTACTGCTGGAGGAGGCATCGTAATGTTCGAGAGTATCCTCCTTGATGTTTACAATCCTACTCTCCCACCGAAAGGGAGGATTCCCCTCTTATGGTCCGGGCTGACAGAACAGAAGTCAAGCCTTGACGCGAAAGGAAGGCGCGAAGTGGATGATCCGTATTGGAAATAGATGATCTTCGCCAAGAAACTCAGGGGTAGAATGAGCGATAACCTTAAATCTTATGTCTCTGCATCACCAAAAAGAATGAAGTCAAACAGTAATGAACATGGTGAAGTGAAGGAGAAGAAGGAGTCTTCAAGAGGACTTGAAGATCAAAGAGGGGAAAAGGGCCAGTTGTACTACTGTATATTGGTGTACCTTCTCCCGTTCTGGCTGTGTTCCTGAACCTTGCACGGATTCAATAGATAACCACCAAATGAGGGTTAGCGAGGTGTTATTTTGATTCTCAGCCCCAGATCACGCTGGCTAGAATGCGCTTAGAACGGGCGACGGATACTGTGATCCGACATGGTAACTGAGAGGCTTGAATCAATACATTGGATTGACATCCGGTTACTATGCTTGAAATGTTGTCTTTTGCTTTTGTACGATGCTTTGAGAACGTTTCTTTCGGTGGCGACGTGATATGGATGAAGTCTGGCATTCAGCCTCAGGTCTTGAGTCAAAAGCGGGGGATAAGAGCTGCCGATTCGTAGACGATAAAGGTATCGTGAAAAGTGGAATGATGATCAATAGAAGACTGGAAGCGACAATCGAAACTCGGTTCTCGATTTCTGTAGGATTTTGGCTCTTTCTTGTGGTTCTCTTGTTGAGCTCGATCCTTGACGTGGGATTTGCGAGAGCAGAATGCATTTTAAAGTCTCGACAGAATATTGTTTTTGCATCTTACCTGATTGGCCAAATGAACTTGTATCGAGAAAATGTCTTCGACATGATATTGACAAGGCAGAGGTAAAATCGTGTTGGCTTAAGAATTTTGCTCGATCATACTTGTACCTAAGCTCCAGCTTCAATGCTGACTAAGGCCCAAGAAGCCGACACGAAGCTCCCCTTACTATCAACAGCCAACACCTGAACCATATCCACCTCTCCTCCAAATACTACGCATTGATGGCAGAGAATCCGCTACGATCCCAATTACAACTTTCCAGCGGAAAATTATCATCCAAAGACACCTTTCACGCTAAATCGATAGCTGCCAGAGCTTGCGCCTAACACGACACATCTCCCCAGCTTCGCGCAATGGCACAATACTTCCTAGACCTGGTGTACACCCTCACCAACTGCATGAGCTGCTTCCCCGGCAGTCCCCAGCTCAAGATCAACAACCGAAGCTTCAAGATCCTGCGATTACTAGGAGAGGTACGCAAACCATTCAGCTGCGTAAGCATTCACTGACATATTTCAGGGAGGATTCTCCTACGTCTACCTTGTCCAGGATACCAGCAATGAAGCACTATATGCGCTCAAAAAGATCCGATGTCCGTTCGGCCAGGAATCCGTTGCGCTGGCGATGAAAGAGGTCGAAGCATATGCGCTCTTCGCTCCACATCCAAACATCATCCGCAGTGTCGATTACTGCGTCTCCTCCGATCGATCAGACCCGGGCGCGAAGACCGTATACATTTTACTGCCATACTACCGTCGAGGCAATCTGCAGGACATGATCAATGCGAATCTGGTCAATCATACGAAGTTCCCTGAGCGGAGGCTGATGGTGTTGTTTCTGGGCGTCTGTGAAGCTTTGACGGCGATGCATAACTACAAGGTCGGGCAAGGACCTGGTGGAGTTGGCAGTCAGAGGAAGGCGAAGAAGATCAGGGGAGAGGCGGCACAGGTGGATCAGGAGGCAGCTGAAGAGAATGAGCAGAGGAGAGGCAGACAGAAGGGAAGAGAGGTGGACCACGAAAGCGAACAGCAGGAACCTTTGATGGATGACGAGGTCACGCAGAGTCAAGAGGGTATGGCTCCAGGGGAAGTCAGGGCATATGCGCATAGGGATATCAAGCCAGGTAAGGAGCTCTGTGTGCTTCTCTCTGCGTAGCTAACAAATTGTAGGAAATATTATGATTGATGATGACGGGGAACAACCAATTCTCATGGACCTCGGATCATTAGCACCCTCTCCTACCCCTATCACATCCAGATCTCTGGCTCTCGCCGTACAAGATCAAGCTGCCGAACATTCAACGATGCCATACCGAGCGCCGGAACTCTTCGATGTCAAGACAGGAAGCACAGTTGATACGAAAGTTGATATCTGGTCTCTTGGATGCACATTATACGCTTGCTTAGTTGGCAAATCACCATTCGAAATGCGCAGCGACGAGACAGGAGGAAGCTTGAGTCTCTGCGTACTGGGAGGAGACTGGAGGTTTCCAGATGAAGGGGCGGGAGGCAAGAAGAAGGCTGTGAACCAGCCTGGTCAGAGCGAAGATAGCGAGATCAGTGAGAGTATCAGGGAGGTGGTCAGGAAGTGCTTGAAGGTTGAACCATCGGAAAGACCGGATGTGAATGAGCTGATTGAGATTGTGAAAGGGGTCATTGATGAATTGCCAGAGGATAGCTCTTCGTAAGGAGACCTGGCCATGTATATTTCTGTGTTGATATAGGCGTTTTGGTGTAGATGGACGGGTGGAAGGGAAAGACAGAACTGGGTTCTGTTTTAATGCCACTGATCAATTTGCCACTTTTGATGTTTGGAAACAGCATTTCGAATCCTATGAAGATAATCGTTCTCTGTTTCCTCTGGAGAAGAAAATTGTCGCTTCTGAAGCAACATTTCGTTCTCCCTCTTGTGGTTCATTGCCCTGGCCCTGGACCTTATTGAGATTTTTAGTTTGAGCGCATCTTCCCATTTCAGCCTTGTGAGACTTTCTACAGTAGCCTCGGGCGGGACGAATCGTTCCCGAGCCCCGCGATTGACACGCTGGGATGGCAACTCCAGTTCTTTGGGACGTGTGTTTAGTTTGAATTCGCGGGAGATATGAATCTTAACCTCGCCCTGAACGTGTTAGTCATTTTTTCTTTTCTAAACATACCTAACTTAGCTTGTTTTGTCCGATTTCCCTCACCGACCGAAATTCCAGTCAATTCTCCTGCTGGGCTGTGCACAAGCTGTCTGACCATCCCACCATTCACGTTCCAGCCCCCAACAGCCCAGCTTGTCAGATCTGGGAGACAGCTGAAAACCTTAGTGCTATGATACGTTATGCTGGCAGATTCCTACTAATCCAATCTCATTCTCCCTCTCTCCATTTCTCCTCTTCTCAGCAGTCGTCCTCAGCTACATTCTTTTCGCCTTTTCTATGTGCCAAACCTCCAAATCTGCGCGTAGATGACCCTACGCAGCCCTGGGACCTCATTCCTTGATTCCCAAACAACCAGACCCAGTATATCGAGCACCAGAAACAAGATCAGCAAGCTGCAGACAGTTGCCCGCACGCTCCCAAGATTCGCCAGCGCAACATGATTCCTGCTTTCGTCTTGGCCGCAGTGGATAATCCTCGAATTGTGGAGTGGACCGGTTGAGCGAAGCATTTAAAGACACAACCATGCCCCTTCTTACCCCCACGGGCAAGCAGTACTCTCTACACAAACTGGTCGCCATGTCTACCCTCATGTCTCCCACGCATACCGCCCATTTCCGACCGCTGATACAAGCTGGAGGAGGAGATGCCACATCTGAAATTCCCTCACATCATCTCTATCTTTCACATGGAGTGCAAGAGCATCTTCTGCGTGTTTACGATGGCTTGCGCGGGGCTGATGCTACCCTTTCGAAAGCCAAGTTTGAATCATGGCTAGCTACGGTGCAGGAACAGTCTATCGTGAATTTGGATGCAGAAGAATACAAGTTCGAACAGTTTCTAGAGGCCGTATACTACAATCGCGGATTCGAAGCTATCAGGGAAGTCAAGCCTGAGGAGAAGGATCTGACCAAACCCCTCAGCAATTACTATGTCAGCAGTAGCCACAACACGTATTTGTCAGGTAACCAGCTCATGTCGAAAAGTACTACGGACGCCTACACAAATGTAAGTTCTAATCCTCCCATATTTCGAGCTTCTGCTAATCAGATAGGTTCTTATCCGTGGATGCCGCTGCATCGAGATAGACGTCCACAATGGCGAAGCACCAGACAACAAATCGAGCGAGAACCTCTCCCAAACATCCTCCCAAACTCCCCAATCCCCAAAGAAAGAGCACAAACGACATATTTCTGGAAGCACATTATCAAGTCGAGCGGCAGCTGCCTTTGAGAGAGCAGACGAGAAACTCGATGCTGTTAAGAGGAAATTGGCAGAGAAAATGGGACGGGACTCTCCTAGTAATAAGGATGAACGGGGACGGCACGTCACCTCGAGCTCGCTTGAAGTCGGCAGTTCGGTTCCCAGGGCGAGTTCCGTACGGTCTACAATGAGTGGTGAACCCTTGGTCCTGCATGGATGGACTCTCACAGCACCAATTGGATTTAGAGCCGTGTGCAAATCGATCAGAGAATCTGCGTTTCTTACCAGCAAGCTTCCACTTATTGTGAGCTTGGAAGTCCATGCCGATCTCGATCAGCAGGAAGTCATGGTGGACATCATGAAAGAGGAGTGGAAAGGACTTCTTGTCGACGTAGCTCACCCAGAATGCAACCCCGAAGAACGACTTCCCAGACTCGAGGAACTCAAGGAGAAGATCCTCATCAAGGTCAAGAAAGCCGTAGCAGACAAGCAAGATCCATCTCCGCCACCCACCACACTAGCTCCCACACCTTCGAAAACAGATTCCGACTCGATATCCGGATCTGAAGACGAGCGAGCCGCTGGCAAGAAGAAGGTCAAGATCTGCGAGAACCTCAGTAATTTAGGCATCTACACGCACAGCGAACACTTCTCTAGTTTCGACGTCAAATCAGCGACGAAACCATCACATATCTACTCGATTGGAGAGAGTCAGATCCAGGAACTGTATGAAGCGAAGAAGACGGAGATGCTTGCGCATAACCGCAATTTCTTCATGCGAGCCTACCCAGCCGGATTCCGGATCGATTCTTCGAACGTTGATCCTTCTGAGTTCTGGAGGAAGGGTGTGCAGATGGTTGCGCTGAATTGGCAGAAATTGGACGAGGGAATGATGTTGAACGAGGGGATGTTTGCGGGCGAGCATGGGTGGGTGCTGAAGCCGCCTGGATACCGTAGCGATACGACCGAGACGATCGATTTCCAGACTTTGGATCTGAAGATTACCGTTCTTGCGGGCCAGCATATCCCTATTCCCGAGGATCAGGTTGAGAAGAGCTTCCATCCGTATGTGCGGTGTGAGCTGCACGTTGAGAAGGAGCAGGAAGATGGGGCTGAGCCATTGGCTTCTGAACATAGGAAGCGGAAGACGGGGTATCAGAAGGGGGATCATCCGAGTTTTGGAGAGGCGGGGTCGGTGTTGCAGTTTCCGACGATTAGGAAGGTGGTGGAGGAGTTGAGTTTTGTGAGGTGAGTTTCTCCTACTTAAGCAATCCTGAGCACAACTAACCTAATATGAACAGATTCAAGATCGAAGATGCAAGATACGCGAAAGATGATCTAGCCGCATGGGCTTGTATCCGACTTGATCGTCTACAGCAGGGCTATCGATTCATCTATCTACTTGATGCGAAAGGTCAAGCTACACCAGGATTACTCCTCGTGAAAGTGGAGAAAAGATTAGTGCCTTGTAGACCGACGAGAAGTACGCTGTTAGTTGATGACAAGCCTGTGATTAAGAAGAAGTCATCAGCAGATATTAAGGATGAGAAGCCGATTGTGAAGAAGAAGTCGTCGGTGGATGTCAAGGATGAGAAGCCCGGTGTGATGACAATCTCTTCGACTGGTGTTAAGGAGGAGGCACCCGTTGGTGAGAAGGCGCCGGAGGTTGATATGGAGAAGGAGATGCCTGCTGAGAAGGGCTTGGAGGATGAGACACCTGTAGTCGAGACAGTGTCAACGGATGATGTCAAGGGTGAGAAGCCTATCCAGAAGGGGCCAGGGGTTCTGGCCAAGGACGAGAAATTACCTGTTCCGGCGACAGGTGGCACGACCAAAATCGAGACCCCGGATGTCAAGATAGTGTCTTCGATTGGGGTCAAGGACGAGAAGCTTGTAGAGAAGATGTCAGAGAGTGAAGCCCAAGCCGAAAGGCCGATCGCTCAGACAACGGCCTGCGACGTCAAGACAATATCTTCCGCTGGAGTCAACGACGAGACCCCTCTGGTTGAGAAGACTGCGGAACTCGATATCAAGGCCGACCCTGCAAAGACGGCCGCAAGTCCAGCTGTCTGAACTGGTTGTGGCTTGGAGATTGATGGGAAGAGAGGACAGAACTGGGTTGAAATGTACCAGGATTAGGAAAGAATGGGATAGATACCCGGCGTTCAGAAGGCTGTACAGCAGTTTTGTGAAATTGAATTGATGGGCTTTTTCGACTTTTGGAAATGGATTGGTTGATTGATTCTGATTCTTGGGGCGATATTTAGCGTGCATGGTCGGAGTTGAGGTGGTGCTACTCTGGCGGCCTAGGGTTTATGTCGACTGAAGGTCGAGGAGGTTTGCGGACTTGCTGGATTCTGATATAGTGATACCTTCAATGCGAATGTTTTCGAGGACCAATTGATTGATGCGGCGTTCAGAGCCGTCTCTTGTTTTTCCATAACATGAAATCTCGGCTATCGTGTTGACATTCGAGTCCCTGGGTCCGGCTTCTCTGGTAAAGGCATCAGAAGTACCGCTTCCTTGGTATTCAGCAAAGGTCTATATTCAATCACGGTAGGTACAGCAAAATCTACAGTCATATCAAGCTTCCCTATTTGCTTCCAATGTGCCTTGGCCGGGGAGAGGAATTTGGCAGGGCCGCGGTCTGGTGGGCTCAATATCCAACCCCGCTGGACCTTCCTCCGTTGATATATCAGGTCACTGAGGATTAAGGACGATGCGCCTGGGCTTTGCGGAAATGTCTGGAGACTCACGAGATTTCAGTCTCGCTATCCAAGGTTCGGTGATTGCTTTCAAGAATGAATTTGCGTCCCTGGCTCACAATAGAAGTCATTCCATGGCTTCCGAATGTAACAAACTCAACTATGTCTTTCGCTTCTAATATCATGCCAGGCACTTGGGAATGGAGTCTCTCGCTCGACTCCGGTGTCCGGGCAGAAGACTAAGAGCATCTTGAGGCAAGAAGGCCCGAGACAATTTTAGCGACAGCTGCACCTCAAGATCATCTTTTCCAACCATCACTATCCTTCGACACTATCATTTGTCAAGGCACCTGGACTTTTGCCATTTTTGGATATCAACAACAATCTGCAGCGCAAGGTTGCCAAGTACTGAGACAGTCCCGCGACATCCAATAGATTGGTCACCGCCTCGAACTAGCGCAATCAGCCAGCCGTTCTGCCGCTTGGTGTCAGCCGAGGCTGAGGTATTTCGAATTCACTTCTGGCCGTTCTCGAATCCACAACTCAACATCAACACAACCACCTTTGCTCGATCTCCACCTCGCACATCGCTCAACACCATGGAGTTTCGTACGCAAGGTTACAATGGCTACGATCTGAAGTACTCGCCCTTCCACAGTGACAAGATCGCTGTCGCTGCAGCTAGCAACTATGGCTTGGTTGGCAATGGTCGTGCCTATGTCCTAGGTATTGCGCCAAATGGAGCCGTCAACTGTCTCAGCCAGTGAGTTGGTTTATTCACTCGGAAGAACAAAGCTGATTATCTGCAGATTCGATACAAACGACGCTTGTTACGGTATCACCTGGTCGGAGGCCCACGAGAATCATTTCGTTGTTGCATGTGGCGATGGAGTTGTTCGCATGTACGATGGCAACGCCCCTGGCTCCCTCCCACTCGTCAACTACAATGAGCATAAGCGCGAGGTCTATGCAGTCAGTTGGAACTTAGTCTCGAAGGACAACTTTGTTTCGAGCTCCTGGGATGGTACTATCAAGCTGGTCAGTACCCCGCTACCCCGCCATCTGATAAAGATCTAACCTGTGATGCAGTGGTCCCCATCTCGTGCCGAGTCTATCCTCACTCTTCCAACCCATAGCTGCACTTACAGTTGCGCTTTCTCGCCATTTTCCCCTTCGGTCATCACCTCTGTCTCTTCTGATTCGCATCTCCGCGTCTTTGACATTCGCACACCCGCATCGGCCTCCAACCACTTGGTCTCATTGATCCCAATCCATGGGCCCCCACCATCGATTCGCTCTGGTGTTGCCCAACCTCCTCGAGCCCCACCTTCTGAGTGCTTGACCCACGATTGGAACAAGTACCGTGGTTCAGTTGTCGCTACCGCTGGTGTTGATCAGATGATTCGTACCTTTGATCTCCGTAACCCCGCTGCTGGTGCCATGGCTACACTCCAAGGACATGCATACGCCGTTCGCAAGCTAGCTTGGTCTCCCCACTTCTCCGACGTTCTCCTGTCTGGTTCGTATGATATGAGTGCCCGTATCTGGACCGACGGTACGGCAATCGGCGTCAACGATATGGGTAGTCAGGGTCAACATCGCCAGCTTGGCCAGATGAACAACCATACTGAGTTTGTCACTGGTGTCGACTGGTGCATGTTTGGTGCTGAGGGATGGGTTGCTACGACTGCTTGGGACGAGCGAGTTTACGTCTGGGACTCCAGGAAGTACATTGGCCAGTTCTAAGGTCCTTTGCATTTCTCGCTTGTCATCACGAACAATGAATTGCGCTACACGAATAGCTTCTAGATCCTTAGTGGACTGCTCTTCTAACGCGATCGAGGGTGGGGTTGACGACTTACGACATTTCAAGATGGTTTTTTGCCTTCCAGGTTTCCTTCGATGGCATGGTCGCAGACCGGAATGATGCATATATGATACAAATGATACCAGGCGTTTGGAGATTGGCAGCTTGTACAACAGGGAATCTGCATCAAAGGGTCTTTCGCGCATGAGTGGTTGATATTTCTGAGGTTTGCTTTATATGCATGGATGAGCCTGCATTTGGGAGGGATTGTGTTCTGCTTCGGCTGCGCACGGGCGGAGAAAGGAACGGATGGATGCTTTGATTGATAACTGGTCACAATGGACGAAAGGACCTGCTATGGTTGTCTCTGATGATTTGTGATTACATTCAATACAATACATGTAGAATGAGATCCTCACTGATCCTCTCTTTTTGTTTTGAATTACCATCCTATCTCTTTCAAGCGTCCATCCGACACATGTTTCAGAGACTTAAGATCTCCAGTGGTGCCACTTCCCCTTACCTCCGTGGTGATGATCATCATCCTCATTATCTTTGATATACTTCTTAAGGACATCCACGATAGCTTGGTAAGCAGGATGTTTGGTGAAGTCCGCGAACCACAGAGTAGCTGCTCCTTGACCAGGGAAAACGTCCGGGACCCAAGAGAACTGTGGATATACTGTTAGCTTGAAGCTCTTTTCCACTATCAGAAAAGGATGAAGCGAGTGCATACCGGATCATAGAAATCCCAAACCGTCACACCAACACAGGCATCAACCTCCAAACAAGCCTCAACGGTATTAGCGTAATCGACTGCCTGTGCAGCAAGATTCGTCTTGTTGGTAGGCAAGTCAATCCTGACATCCAACTCCGTAACAGCAACCTCAACATCCATATCAGCAAACAGCTCCATATTCTCAATCTGCTGCTCCTTCGTGGGTGCACTCCCAGCTACAAAATGCGCCTGCAGTCCCACGCCATCAATCCTAATCCCATCATCCTGAAGATATTTAACGATATTCTTTCTAGCCGAGTTCGTCTTGTTGGAGACCTCCTCGAGGTTGTAGTCGTTGTAGTAGAGCTTTGCATGGGGGTCTGCCTTTGCGGCGGCGCGGAAGGCGATCTTGATGTATTCCGGACCGATGTGGTGTAGGAAGGTGGTGTTGCGGTAGGTGCCGTCTTCGTTGAGGGCTTCGTTTAGGACGTCCCAGGCGTAGCATTGGCCTTTCCAGTGTTTGGCGACGCGGGTGATGTGGTTTACCATGGCGGCGGTGAGGGTGGCTTTGGTCCAGGTTTTGGATTCGACTTGAGCAGGGGAAGGTTAGCTTTGGATCTTTGGATGAGGGGTTAGGAAGGGAATGGGATGGGGGATGTACCCCATGGTGCGAGCTGGGAGTGCCAGACGAGGGTGTGGCAGCGGAGGAGGCGGCGGTCTTTCTTTGCGAGATTGGTGACTACTTCGCCCATGGTGAAATTGAATTTGTTTTCTTCGGGCTCGGTTGCGAACCACTGTTTACATTGTCAGATTCAATTTCGCAGAGTGAGATTGTGGATGTCACCTTCTGTCCATTGCTTCCGACCAATTGACCCCATTCCTTCTTGTCTCTTAGGATCTTAACATATTCAGTGTTGTTTAATTCTCCCACATCGGTGGCTGTCCCGAAATACTTCAATCCAGCCTTGACGGCCAGAGCGTGCAATTGCGCTGAGGCGAGAGGCACGACGGCCAGAGCAGCCAGAATGGTAGGTTGGAAACGCATCTTCAAATGATTGAGAGAAGAAAGATTGACGACGTGAACAACAACGACAGAAGTAGAAGACCCATAACGAAGCTCTTATACTTATAGCTCACCCACCCAGGGACAGTCCCAAGCAGACCGGATAAACAGAAAGAAAGTAAATTTGTTCATCCGCCAGGCCGACAACAGCATGGATATTTCAAATGTTTAATCTGGACCTGCATCTTTCTCCCCCGCTTAGTACCAACAGCTTGGAGCGGAATCACAACCGTGTGCAATTCATCCCAACTTCACCACCCGTTCCCTGTCCCTCAAGGGTCAAAATGCACTCTCAAACCACCCCGGTTCAGATCATCCGGGTAAACAAAACACAGCTGTCATATTGCTCTTGGCAGAACCCAAAGATGAGCATATCCCCGGACTCGCGATGCCCATATTGTGGCTTCGTAAGTCCAGTTCAGGTATGGTTGGAGGGGTATATGTTTATTTTTGAGTGAGTCGAGCCAGTCTGCTGAGATGCCGAGCTGGGAGCAAGGTATTGGGTGATATACCCGCTGCGCGATCTTCCCCTCCCCGAGATCTAACTCATCCAAGGGTTGTTTACCCCGCGCCGGTCCTCTTTCGCCTTCAGGGACAGTCAGTCAAACAACGTGGCGTGGCGTTGGTGTTGAGTTTAAATTATGGCGAGGGATGAGGAGAAAAGTTCTTGCGGCCCCCCTCTTCCATTGTGGCAGAAGGGGGGGAAGAGGAGACTTTATCTTGGCAGGCCGGATGATTTGGATAAATGTATCTTGGCAGACATGCGGTCAGGAAGAATTGTTTTGCCGAAGATGAAGATGGGCGAGAGGCGGTTTGGACTGTCGGACTTTTTCTCTTGGTTGGATTCCAAATGAGTGCTGACATCTTTGAATGATGAGAAGGTGCTGCTTAGTGTTTGTTGTGGTTGCGTCGAGAGCTCGCTAAACATAAGGGGCTAAGCTACGCTCTCCCTTGTCGTTTCCAGCAAGTACATGCTGACCTGGGATGCAATAGCTTTTGAATTTCTCGCAGACCATACCTGAAAGTGAGCATTTCCATTTGAATTGTCTCGCAGTTCTTTTAGTATGGATTGCGGCCGAAAGGATCTTGCCACCAGAAGGCATTCAGAGCTGGATCCAAGGCACAGGAAGTGACTTACGTGGGAAAATGGGTGGTTGTTCGAAGAATACTGACAGACTTTCTATATAGTCAGTGAAAGTACCGAGTCGGCCTCCGAGATTCACTTCTCTATTAAATGGCTGTGGCTTCCTGGCTGACTACTTGACTCGGGCATCTTGCACCATGGTCAGCAGTTCCGGTCAAGATCACGTAAAATGCCGGTTAAGATTTCTGAACTTCTAAGCTTCCAGTAGCAACGATAGTGTACTTCGTAAAAACAGAATGCTGGCCGGAGTTGTCCCACCAGGGGAACGAGAGAAAACCAAGTCCTCTCCAGAAGATCCGTGATTTCAGAGTTCAAAGGGGCCAATAGGATATTTTCTCCAGCATTGGAATCTATGTTCCATGAGAGTTTTGTTATATCTCCTTGAGTAGGCTAGTCTTTCTTTAGACGGTCTTACTATCCAGCAGCTAAATAGTAAGGGCCGTCAATATGGGGATTGAGACCTCACCAAACGGCCTATTGAACGAACGAAAGTTGTGTTTTGTTGCACATACTTCTCTTGTGCAGTACCTCGGCGTAAAAAGTCCAGGCGGTCTGTACCATTACTGTAAAGACTGATACAGAATCTGTGTTGGACAAGTTATGCTAGTGTTCCCGACTCGGTAGGTTTTTCAAGAGCTGTTACCATGGAAGCAGAATTTCGTAGCCGTGTCCAGCCGGGACTGGACTTCGAGGGTGTTTCGTTACATCGGAATAGACTGACAGCTTCGATTCAACCCTAGAGAATATCAACGGAGAGAAAGATGTTGAAGTCGAAATGGCTTTGGTCTTGTGCTCTTTCTCTGGGAAAAGTGGACCAGCTGCCCCTCCGCATCCAATCACCGCTGACTCGGGGACCCCGCGCCTAGCCGTCAGCCTTGGCTGGGATCAACCACGAGGACGAGCAACTGTTTCGTTTTGTTCTGTGCACCTTCAATCGCACTGCACCATCATGACCTGGTGATCCAGCTCTTCACTCCCCTCAAGCATTGATTTGTACATATTTAGATGTCTTCATTATTTCCTCCTTGATCGTCCCTTCGCTTTTGCTCGCTGGACCCATCCCACTCTGTGCCGCTCGAATCCTTCAAGATGTTTCTCTACAAGCTTCGAACCTCGCTGATGTACCTGGGAATACTCAGTACTTTGGTTTCTGGATCGACTGTCCCTTTCGCCAAGCAACAGCCCCTTGGGAGCCTGCAAGATCAGCGACCAATTCGGAACGAGCCAAAACATCCCAAAGCCCTCCCCGCCATCCTCGATGCGCTGGACGTATTGCAGGACGAGTACTTTGCGATTTGGCAAGGAATATGGCCTACCTCGATCGATTGGACATCTGCGGTCATAGGCACGTACCTATCAGCTGCCCTCAGCACGATATCGACATCCTTCCCATCTCTCTCCTCCCCGAAAGAAGCAGAGAATATCCTTAACAAGTTCTTCTCCCAACTTTCCGCCTCATATTTTGGCCAGGATGCCTTTGCTCTACGGCAGGAGGCGTACGATGATATGTTGTGGGTGGTTCTGGGCTGGTTGGAAAGCATAAAATTTATCAATACCCACTCAGAAGCTCACTATAGCGAGAAGTCAGAGAACGAGAAGGTTGGATGGTACGGTGAACAATGGACTCCAGCTTTCGCACACCGAGCACGACTTTTCTGGGATATTGCATCGCAAGGCTGGGACACATCTCTTTGCAATGGAGGAATGATCTGGTCACCTTATCTCACACCATACAAGAACGCTATCACGAATGAGCTTTGGATCGCAGCATCGATATCCATGTATCTTTATTTCCCCGGAGACAAGAACACTTCTCCTTTTGGTCTACCATCAACAACGGATGGGGTTGCAAAGGCACACGACCCTAAATACCTTGCAGCAGCGATCGAGGCATATAAATGGCTGAATGATAGCAATATGACAAATTCGCAGGGGCTTTATGTCGATGGGTATCATATTTCTGGCTGGTCAAATGAGAAACCTCGGAATGGATCGAAACCCAACACGAAATGCGATAGTCGTAATGAACAAACTTACACATACAACCAAGGTGTTCTTTTGTCCGGCCAAAGAGGACTTTACGAGGCAACAGGAGCTCGATCCTACCTCGAGGAAGGCCACAAACTCATTGAGAACGTGATAGCCGCTACAGGTTGGAACTTGAAGCACCACAGCGTCTTTCCGGAGGACGATGCGACTGGTCGAAAGCTCGGAAAATGGCACGGGATGGGCCGTTCAGGCGTCATGGAAGAGTCTTGCGATTCTGAAGCATATTGTTCCCAGAACGGGCAAACCTTCAAGGGAATATTCTTCCACCATCTGACGCTATTCTGTTCTATCCTTCCCGATCACTTAGTCCTCCCGAACGAGCTCTTTCTTACCAAGGATCTTGGAAGCCCTCCTTCGAATCCGCTTGAGGTCAAGAAATGGCATGATAAGACTTGTTCTAGATATGGACATTGGATCAAGCACAATGCGAAAGCAGCACTCACGACTCTTGACTCGGATGGGAAGTTTGGAATGTGGTGGGGTGCACCGCCTCATTCCGAATCCGAGCCTGATGCTCACGTTCAGCTGCCTGACAATGCTGTTGATTATCGAAACCGAGGTATTCCGCAACAGTGGGAAGACAAGAAGAGCAGGAGAGATGTCCCAGAGCAGAATATGGATTTTGAGACCAATGATAGGAAGATCAGGATTCGAGACTTGAATGATAGAGGAAGAGGGAGAACAGTCGAGACGCAAGGCGGAGGCATTATGGTCTTAAGGGCGCTATGGGAACTGGTGGAACTTAGATGAGAGCATATTTGCATGATTTGACGAGTACACGAGCATTGTTTATATGGAGTATGTTTGGATGAGGTCAATGATCATTTGTCGATACGGGAGAAGTGTTTGTAGACAAAATCGGAACTTTTGATACTGCTAGACCCTTGCCCCTTTTCGGGTTCGGCAGGCGGCAAGTTGTCGGCAATGGAGACCCACCATTCAGATTGGGATCCACCTGCAATCAAGCATTTCCAAGCCTCCTCCCAGTAACCCATCATCATCATGCCAAGATATATCTTCGATATCTTCAAGATCTGAAGTTTCATCAGGAATGCACGTAGCCGATGTTTCCATGATTGTTTTACTGTCGAAGCTATGTCCTCAGAGCTTTCCATAACATTAAAGGGATAGCTCCATGCTTCCATCACATCCGTTTACGAGCTGCGTAAGCTCACACCCATGCATACGTATCCATCCTCGTCACACTCATTCCCAAACGATCTTTTCAACTAAACACACACCCAGAGTTCCCACCCAAGCGCATCATTCTCTGGGTCGTTCGTCCCATCGACCACTCACACGTCGAATCGACAGCTATTTCCAGCATCCTGGACCCCGTTTCAGGACGCTGGAGATTAAAGATGGGTCGTGTCAAGGGTGCTGCTTTCCATTGCCGTTAGTGGCGGGGGCGGTGCTGTGCTATGGCGACTGTTCGTTGCTTGCTTTCAGCCTTCTGAACTCTTGAATCCCTTGGAAATGCTTCTTTTGGTTGTATTTTTGCTTGGCTGACCGTCGTTACCGATCTTTTCTTCTCGCTTCATTTGTTATCTATTTATCGGATTGACGAAGAAGATACATTCGACGATTCAAGACCGATAATTTCACAGTCTCGAGGTTTTCTATTTTTTTTATTTCGTTTGTCAAGGAGTGAGCAGTGAGAATGAGAGGGAAACGAATAATAGCTGGGGCAGCAATATGCGCTTCATGGGGCCAGGTCGCGAGCGCAATAGATTTGGACATCACATCAACAGGTGCGTAGTATCTCCAAGTAATAAATCCTCATTGCTTCTAACATTTCACAGATTCGGTCAAAAGCGCAGCGGCAACAATAGCATACGGTATGATGAGTTACTACACCGGAAACCACACAGGCGACAACCCAGGGAACTTACCCTCACCTTATTACTGGTGGGAAGCGGGATCGATGTTCGGAACCATGATCGAATACTGGTACTACACAAACGACACATCATACAATCCAACGGTCACAGCAGCTATGCTATCACAAGTAGGCGACAACGACGATTACATGCCTACCAACCAGACGAAGACGGAGGGGAATGACGACCAGGGCTTTTGGGCGATGGCAGCTATGTCTGCTGCCGAGATGAACTATCCGAATCCGCCGGACGATGAGCCGCAATGGCTGGCTCTAGCTCAAGCTGTTTTCAACGAGATGGTGACGAGGGTAAATAACTTTCGGTCCTAGGATTTGACTCACAGCGCTAACTCTTCTGAAGTGGGATGACAGCACATGCGGCGGAGGACTACGCTGGCAGATCTTCACATTCAACGCCGGATACACATACAAGAACTCTATCGCAAACGGATGTTTCTTCAACATCGCTTCGAGACTAGCGAGATATACGGGGAATCAGACGTATGCGGATTGGGCTGAGAAGACGTGGGATTGGATGGAAGGCGTAGGGTTAATCAGTACGGATTACAAGGTTTACGACGGCACGAGCGACACCGATAACTGTACTTCGATCGACCATATCCAGTTCTCATACAACCAGGGTATCTATCTGTTCGGCTCGGCAGTCATGTATGAATTCGTAAGTTCTCTTCTCATCCCACGTTATAATTCTTGGCATTCCGAAGCGAAGAAAACACAGCTAATTCAACCCCCAAGACAAACCAATCCAGCACCTGGCAAGCACGTCTCGAAGGTCTCTTGAACAGCACAGACATCTTCTTCAAAGACGGCGTCATGTACGAACAAGCCTGCGAGCCCGTCAACACAGTCGGAACCTGCGACACCGACCAGCAATCCTTCAAAGCGTACCTCTCGCGCTGGATGGCCGCAACAGCAAAACTCGTACCCGCCTATCACGACACCATCATGGCATTGCTAAAGACGTCAGCATCGGCAGCAGCGGCGCAGTGTTCGGGTGGAACGGACGGCGTGACGTGCGGAGAGCATTGGTATCAGTCGTATGATGGGCTGTATGGGCTTGGGCAGCAGATGAGTGCGTTGAGTGTGGTGCAGAGTATGTTGATTGATGAGGCGCCGGCGTTGGTGACGAATAGTACGGGTGGGACGAGTCAGGGGAATGTGAATGCGGGGAGTAAGAGTAGTTCGAGCAGTGAGGTTATCACGCCGGCCACGAGTGGGGATAGAGCTGGGGCGGGGATTTTGACTGCGTTGGTTATTTCGGGGTTGCTTGGGGGTGTGGGGATGATGGTTACGGGGTCATAAAGAGGGGAGAAGATAGAGTAGATTTGAGAGGTCTACGGAAAGTGTGGTGACCTTTATGTAATTCTTCTAGATTTTGTCGAAATTGGGTTGGGAGATATCATAGCACAGCAGCTAGGCGTATGGCGTCCAAATCCCGTAGGGAAAATCCATAGATTGTTCGAATGTATCAACTTGATTGGCTTTGTTACCACAAGGATTGACTTATGCTTGGTGGACCATCTGTTTCCAGTCTCTGGCGGGCTTGAGGTGTCTTGAGTATATTCTGTAGACAACAGCGAGTGACCTATCATCCTCATGGAAGAGATGCTTGACCACCTGCCCACTTATTTATACTAATATTGCTCGACCAGATACGTAAACAGGAAACTTGAAGTTTCATAATATGGTATTCAAATTCTCAGCATGTAGGGGATATATTGTTGCTTTTAAGTGAAGAGAGATGAGCTGAAACTAACCGAGATGTTTTTTTGGGATGTGGAAAAAGCCATTGGTAGACATTGATAAAGACTTCGCTTCCTCAACATTACTAGTACCCTGTACCACTTGGATCCTGTCCTCGATATCCTCGCTCCGCTTTCTCGTTTACGCCATATGCATTCTTCAGTAGATCTTGATCTTCTCTATCTTCGCTCGACCATCACATACCATATCACCGGCCGCTCCATTCTCAAACGCATCAACGCGACAAACTCCAACTAGCTGGTAGCCATCAGCATGGCGTCGAAGCACAACCGGCGCGTCAATTCCATTGAGTACAGCTACAAGATCTCCATTCTGTGTCAGGGGAGGGAATAACCCAAGAACTTCCGATCTCGTAAAGGCGATCAAATACTTATCTAGCACTTTGCACATCAAATGATACTCAGCCATGGTTGCGATGAAAAAATCTACAGCTTGACATCCCTGCAGGCTGCCACCTGCGTCGAGAAATGTCGCCGCCCTTGCTTCGAAAATCCCAAAATCACCTGGCGCCACATTTTCTGATAATTCTAGCTCCTCGAAGAAGGCTTGAAGAGCATTTGAAGTACGTGGCCAGCTAGCTCCCTTTTCGGACACATACAACATATCAGCTACGAAAAATGCCACTGACATGTCTGGCTCGATTGCTTTATCGATCACTTTATCTGGGGTAGGGACTCTGGAGACATAGAGGAGATCAACGACATCGGTAAGTACTTGAACGCCCTTGAACTCGACTTGGGTTGCTACCATCTCAGATAACCATAGTAACCACTTGCTCTCTTGGCTGCATGATGGAAGAGCAAGTGAGTTTATGATTGGCCCAGCATTGGTTATCACATCAACAAGGACAGCCGTACAGTGTAGTACAGAGTCTTCGATCGAAGGGAAATCATCGTCATCGGAAAAAATGTCGACATCCAGCTTGCTCGTGTATTCACTTTTGAGCCGGAGCCTGTTGCTTTCGTCACCGGACTTTCCGATTCCGCTGTAGTTCGGCGTCCAAGAAGGCAATCCTAGTATCGGTTCGTCAAGAAACCCGACCCCAGCAAACTTTAGGAATTCAAGGTTGCAAATGTTTTTTTATTTCTTCTGATGGTCCTGCTGGGGCATGTTCCACTGTTTCTAACCAGTGTGCAGTGTAGTCCTGGAAAACCTTGGCCACAGGTGTATGCGAGCTGTAGTCGATGGGCATTCGGACTCCAGATATCCCGCTTAAAGCATATATGTAGTCTTTCGGATTTGTTGCAAGCCGATTTGTGCTAAACCCATTCAGTAACCATCGTTGTTTTAGTCGCCGACCCTTTTCGTATTCCGATAAGTCTTGTGAATGTGCCTCTTGGCACATCGATCTGACGAATTTGCATAGAGTAGTCTCCATGATCATATAATTTGCCCTCCAGGATTTCAACCATTGCTTGTCTTCTAGTGGAATATACTCCGGCAGATCGAATAACGAAAATCTCATGTGAATGAGGTGCCGCCAGAAGGCTATGTCACATAACGAAATCCAGGAAATGCTTCTGGCTCCACAGAAGAGCACTAAAATCTTTGCTAGAACTGTCTCCTGCATGGTCCAAATTCGCTTCCAGTAACGCAGCTCCGACAGCTTTCCTAGATCTTGGAAAGCTTTCGATTGTCCCGGCGTTTGGTACAGGTCTTCTAGCCAATCCAGGTCTGTCACAGCGAGAAACGGACAGTCCCTAATATCCTTCACCCACCAACCATTCAATGGCAGTTGACCTTCCTTTGTTTGCTCTTGCAAAACCTCGAAGTCAGGCTACTGGGAAATTTTGCTCCAGACCAAGTTGCCTGCGTCCACGGCGCGACAAGCAACCTCATCGTCATCGCTTCCAAGCCACGCGATTACTCGGTGGGCATCTGAATAGATCTTCTCCATCAGAGGTAGTTGTAAATTCTTCTCCGGAATGTCTTGCTGATTTATACACAGCGCATCCGCCCAGAGCCACTGCACCTCTCCTGGCGCAATATGTTGACCCCGAGCCCAGTGGCCATAGACGCCTCGAAGTGCTGAGGCGAGGTTCACCGTGACAGATATCGCTCCTCCATCAACGGCGATGAGCTCCGTGATATTTGGGTCGCCCCAAACGTATGAGAGAGCGCTGAAGACGGGCGAGTCTGCGAGGGCCACGACGCTGAGCTGGCACGATATGTGTGGTGCGGTGGAGAGGATCTTCAGGAGTCGAATAGTCTTGTCCGGCTGTTTGAGCGGTGTGTAGGTGTATTCATTGTTGGAGTCCATGGCTCGCTTAGAGTTCTAGAGGCGAGTCGTGAGCGACGGACTGTAGATGATGAAGTGAAAGCTGAGAAGAAGACTAAATCTCGCTCAGTCGCAATGTTTTGCTGTACTTTAGGCAGAAATCCTTGGAAAGGCAACGGACGGGGGTTCCACTTTGTAAATATTTGCAATAAGGCTGAGGCGAAGCACAAGATGAATATGCGCCAATCATGAAAGACCTTGCGCTCATTGGACGAGGACTGCCAGAGCGAGATATATGCTTCTTACCAGGCTGAATATTGTTGTGTCTTGCAAGAGCTTGAATCTGAGCTTCGAATAACATTGGATATATGCCGTTTTCAAATAGAAACTCTGAAGATTTCGCTTCTTTAATACAATGATATCGCCTTGCGTTGTTTACAAACAACAGCCCTTATCATCAAAGTCTCGCTTTGCGGCAAGCTTCAAGATCGATCAAAGTTGAAAAAGAAAAAGAAAAAGTCTGAGCATAAGCTCAGACAACGCAATCAAGAGGCTTGAAAATCACCTAGATGATCTAAATACCCGCCGTGATCCATAGTTGAATCACGCGCTGGCTGCCTGATGAGTGCCTCTAATGGCCAGAACAACTTTCCGCATATATGAGTAGTACGCAACAGCATACCGATGCTTCTAGGTTAAGAAAGTTGTGAATGACCACAGTGGCTCGCAGAATTGCAAGCGACCGGAGTTGTTATGCTTGTTTTTTGTTTATTTTGAGAGATATTACGGCTACGAAACTCAAGCGAGCTACGAACCGTCCGGGCCAAGCGATGTGTGTCAGATCGCTGCTGGATAATTATCAGCTAACATGAGACATGACAAACTACTGGATTGCATCGGAGCAGAGCCCTCGCGTGCTGAGTTTGGGTACACAACACGGGTAACATATGCAAAAAGTGAAACGTTGGTGTGTGAGACTCAGTGACATTACTTACCTGGTGGATCTGCGACACCTTCACTGATGATGAAGTATGGGAACCAGACGGCGCAGTTTGTTGTGATCCGATACACGCCTCACATACCCAAAATCAATACATTGGGATTCCACAAATGCGTAGCCAAGGATGCGTTGCAAGGTATTTGTCTAGCAGAAGTAGTGTATTGAAAAACCATCGCGAAAAATGGCTGCATGCTAATGCCACGAACTCGCATATGTGTATCCCACGAATCAAACATCCAGAAACAAAGTATGCTATGAAAAGCCTCTCCGGTTTACTTCTTCGCCTTTCCTTTGCCCTTCGCTGGACCCATGGCTGCCTCTCTTCGCTTGGCTTCACGAGCGTCGATCTCTGCCTTCTTCGCCTTCTCTGACTCCTCACGCTCCTCTTTCTCGGCCTGGACATGTCAGCTTTGCTAGAAATGTAGATGGCCAAACATACCTGTTTTCGTGCAGCTTCCGCTTCTCTCTTCTCCCGAATCAACTTCAGCCTAGCCATATCCGCCTTGGCCTCATCAGTCTTTCCAGCCTCATGCAGCTTCTGATATCTCTCCTTCGCCTGTTGTGCTTGTACTGCCTCCCTCTCCCTGCGGCTCAGCTCAGCGACTGGCTTCTTGCCCTTACCAACACTCATATCCTTAACACCCTCTGCCACCTCTTCCACACTGGCTGGTGCAGCCTTTGCTTGATTCCTAGCAGCCTTGGAGTGGTTGGGGTTGGCTGGCATATCATCATCCTCGCTCTCCTCCTCAGAACTTGATGGCATATCTCCAGCTTCGACGACTTTTCCCTTCTTTCGTGCGATAGCAGCTTCCTTCTTCGCCTTTGCGGCTTGTCGACGTTCCTCGCGGGTCAGAGCTGGCTTATTGGCATCTTCCTCCTCGGATGACTCTTCTTCGGACGAGGTCTCCTCTTCTTCAGATGATGATGCATTGGGATCCTTCTCTTCGATTTCGTTTCCGTCTGCGTCGAGGGGTCGGAGGTTCTTAGAGAAGTGCTTGCCGCCTGGTATTTTTAGTATATGCAATCGCAGGATGATGTAAATACATACCTCCGCGAGTGAACTTCTTGAATTTTCCACCTCTGCCACGCGCACCACCTGGTGGTCCTCCTGGAGCCATTTTGTGCGAAATTGAATGTGTCTTTATTATCGGGAACTTTGCAAGTGGGCACAATGAATTGCGTCGGGGTGGTCTGCTGTGTGGAAGTCGTGTGATAAACTAGGAACAAACAAAATCGAGTCCAGTCAAAGACGATGTATTTGAAGAGACCAGTGGGCCATGGAGGGGTTGTTAACCCCACCTTGAGTCAGTCCAGAAACCAAGCGCCAGTGCAAAATGCGCTAGGCCATTTACACCCAAGCGTAGTTATCACATGACGCTACAGAAATTTCGTATTTCTTCGGCTCGCATCTCATCCTCTTCTTCTCTCCTTACATAAAACACAATCCTTCATATTCACTCTGGCTTACGCCCAAACAATGGCAAGTTCTTGGAGGGGAAAGTGGAGGAGAGAGGAGAATCTATCGTTGATACTTACCCTGCGGCCTGTGGCATGAGAATGCGTTGGGCACGGAGAAATATTTTACGACGGGACATTTACGATTGGGACACCTGGCCGTTGAAGTGGCTGGCTCGCTCAGAGCCCTGACCGACTTGACTATCAAAAGAGAAGAGCGTGATCGGACGTGAGCTGGTAGGTGGTGCTGTGTTGCGTGGATGCTTTGAGAGCTCAGTGAAACGGTTTCCTTTGAATGGATTTCACACCATTTCTTTGTTCTTCACTCACGCTTCATTATTCACTATCAATTTCCCTTTATATAACGAATGCATCATACAAGTACATATATCAAATTTCATCTGGCCTCGAAACCTTCAGTTTGTGATTGTCTAGCATCTGTGTCTTCGACTTGAATCCGCGTTCTGATCCAGCATACTTACCCACGGCATCATGTCCTCCTGCGGCCACAGCACAAGCTTTTGCTTTCTTCCACCAACTCTCACCTTTCTGAAAGAAAACTTCGCATCTCTACCCAGCGACAAGTCCATCGACCGCAGCCTCCTCCGCTGTCGCCTCTGTGACCTCATCGACACCCAATATGCCGCCGACCTCGCAGAAATTGGCCCTCCATACCTGCCAAAAGAAGCTGATATAGAGAAGCAGATCGTGGATCTCAAGCAGGCTATCACGGAAGGTACCAAGACGGACACTGAGAATGCTTTGCCCAAGTTACAGAGGAAGTTGAGTGCTGCCGTCAGGGCTAACGATGAGAGGATTCTAGAGGTGTGGCTGAGGTATTGGGGGTGTTTGGGGACCGGGAGATGGGCCCAAAAGAGGAGACGATGAGGTGTCTGGTGCGGAATCTGGTGAGGAGGACGATTTTAATATTGAGTTCCCTCCTGAAGAGACGGATTCAAAGACTGTTGTCCCGCAGAAGCCCATCCCGACAAAGACAATTTCGAACAAGGCGATGCCGGAGAATTCTGTTACAAAGAAGACCCTCCCGGAGAAGGGGGTATCCAGAGCAGCAGTTGCAGAAAGCCCCGTTCCCAAAAAGGCAGCTCTAAAGAAGGCAGCTATGAAGAAGACGGCCCCAGAAGAGCCAGCTCCAAGAATGGATAGGAAGCGGAAGGTTGCTGCAAAGGCAGAGTCCTCTCCAGCTGAGACTCCTGCGAAGTCATCAACAAAAATAGGACGTCCTGATAGGAGAGGTAAGAAGTGAACGAGCGCATTACCTGCAACTCTTGACAGGTCGTGGTAGCTCGATGCTGTAACAAACAGGGTCATCCTCCCAAACGACTCGCCTTCTCGAGTCTAAAAACGAAATACAGTAGAGAACACCCCCATTCAATCCAACATAAAACATTCTCAGCATCCGTGACATCCAATATATTCCAAAGTCATTTTTCGTAATGCTCTGCCAGTCAATCAATACCGGCGATTCTCGCATTCGACCAGTGACAACAAGCGAGGTAATCTAGATCCACCTTGCCCAGCCAGCACCTCTCTCATTCTCCCTCTTCACCATCTCACCCAAACTACCCAATTTTCCGCATCAACCATCTCATCCTAAAAATGATAGACTCCACCATTCCAGTCCTCCCCGCTAACGCAGAACTCACCTATCTCGGGGAAGGAGCAGCCAATATTGTCTATCGCATCTCGATACCTCAGCCTCAGCTCGGCACGCCTCAACCGACTGAGCTGGAGGAATATGGTGAGGGGACGCCGCCGCCGAGTGAGATTGAATTTGATGATTATAAAGGGGGTGATGTAGGGGTGTTTGAGAGTATGTATTTTCTGCTGTTCTCCGACTTTTGCTTCGCTTTACTTTTGAATTTTAAGATAGCCGCGTTGGTGATTCTCACCTAGCTGGCTCACATGAGCCTCAACTTTTCAAACCCTCAACCCCAAGCATCTCTAGTCACTTTACTCAAACTACTTAAGAAGAACCCCATGCTAACACTAATGACTTCTCAAGACAAACTCCTCCGCCTCCGCAAAGACCTCCCAACAACCTTCCCCTGCCTCCACGCCCAATCGACCTGGTCCCGGCTCGTCGCACCCCTCTTCCCATCCTCTCAACTCGTCCAGCAATCCCTCGTCTCCCTACGTCCAGATACGTACAACCACATCACCACCCTCAACTCCTCTTTGCTCGCCTGGGAAAATGAGAAAGATTCACTTACTACCATCTCAAAGAATCAGGGAGCCAGGCCATTGAAAAGACATAAAGTCTACCTATCCAACGACCCCCACGGCCTCCTCGTAACAGACATGAACAGCCCGGGCGTCGTGCAGTTCAAGCCGAAATGGCTAGCTCAATCGCCGACCGCGCCGAGGGGGGCGAGGAGATGTAGGCAGTGTGCTTTGGGGGCTAGGAAAGCTTTCCTGTCCCTCGCTTCTTCTTCATCTGCATCTTCAGCTTCATTATCATCCTCGCAAAAAGTTCACCAAGGGAAGGAAAAGTCTGGTGGAGAGAATGCCCAGTCGTTTTGTCCGCTTGATCTACTTTCCACAGACCCAGATGTCGTGAGAGGAGTGGCGGGGGCTATCCTCGGTTCTGGAGCTAGTGAAGAGGAAATCAAGGTGTTTGCAAGCTGGATCTCACGGACTCCACTTTTGAGAAGGTTAAGGGATGTGCAACTCGCAATGGATAGACATGGTGTTTTGGCAGCTGAGACGGCGAGTGAGGAGTTGAGGGTTGCGATGACGGTTAGGGATTGTAGTGTTTTTGTGCGGTTGGGAGGGTCTACTGTACATGGGTCTCTTATACACA